>CABHPP010139238.1:1444-35474 GCA_902168425.1 Peromyscus attwateri | reverse complement strand
TTTGTGGGTGTTGGTAGTACTCTCATTGTTTGTGGGTATTGGTAGTATTCTCATTGTTTGTGGGTGTTGGTAGTACTCTCATTGTTTGTGGGTGTTGGTAGTATTCTCATTGTTTGTGGGTATTGGTAGTACTCTCATTGTTTGTGGGTGTTGTGGAGGAGGGTGAGACTTGGAGTTCAAACAAAGCCTGACACACCAAATTTCAGCTCCCTGGTGCTGTGCCTTCCCCAACCCTCCATCTTGTATCAGTGACCTGGAAAGAACTTAACGTTTGTGTATGCTCTGAAACCCTGAGGTCTTCTGATTTCTTACTAAGACGTGCCCCATTCGTGCTGGCATCTTATTTCTCCAGGAGTTCCACACTTTCCATCTAAAACTGTTTTTCATTCCCAAACACTAAGAGTTTTAATACATTCCAGTTGGTTTTCATTCTGGATAACACGCCTGGCAATCCTGTTTGCATACTCTGATAAACTGATGAGGAAATTTAGTGTGGCTCTTTCACGTGTCTTTGTTAAATTAGAATTTGCTACTTGCTCCCTTGGAAGGAGTCAGAAGCTGTTGAGATCATTGTCCTTGGGAGCACCTGCTTCTCTGGCTCTAAGATCATCAAAGGACATGATGGATTTACTAGGAGCACTCCCACAGTGGGGAGATTTTGATCTGGGAAGTACTCAAGTCTAATAATTTGTATCTTTCTTTCATATAATTCTTAATTATGGCCCAGTTACCATCTAACAATATCTTCCCCCTAATTAAAGAGATCTCGAAGTTGCCCATGATGAAGCAGAGCATGCCCTGATGCTGTGTAGCCCGAAAGTCCAAGGGACTTAGTAGCACTTTGCTTAATATTTTGGTTCAGGTTTTTGAATTTCATTAAGCAGATTTCTATCTGTGCTTTCCATTCTTCTTTTGAGTTTAAACCTTGGTGAGTTTATGTACAATTACAGTTGACATCATGGGTGGTTCCAGTAGAGGCTGGGAAGAATGTGAGTGAGTGCCCTTCCCGCTGCCCTTTCTTTAAGAGAGGGTAGAACACTTTGATCTTTGATGTATCAAGAACAGAGATCAGGGTACCGGAATATTTCCAAGTCTTCTTTCCTAGGTTATGGATTTATGGAGGTCAGAGCTTCCTTGGGAAGACCCTTTATACACACAGCTTGGAAGTGTATATGCTCAAAGCCAACAGATTAGGAGACAAAGACATTTGAGTTTATACAGGTGAAAAGAGTTGAGTCAGTTAAACATCAGTACATTCCTGTTTCCTAATCAAAGTAGATTTGGAACATCCATATACTTTTGTAATGAAAAACGACTCTTCTCTGCCAGTCTTCTCTTTTTCTTTCCATTCAGTGGTTCTCCAAATCTTGTTTTGTGTTCTTATTGTTCAGATGCAAGGCTTATCATTTGCCTTATCCGTAATAATCTGCACCCTCCACCCCATTGTGTGCATGTGAGTAGCAACATGCTTAACATCTAAAAACAGTGCACCCAGGAGTGACCTGTTTTTAGTGTATAGGCCCTGTTTATGAGCCAATGCTTTTTTATAATCAATAAAATTTAATACAGTTTTAGAAATAGCTATACAAAGAGTTATATCTAGAAAGTGCTGGTTGATTTTCAGTCTAAGACTCCCAGGTGGCACAGTGGGGTAAATTAAATGAATGGTGTAACTTCAGAACTTCAAGAGGAAGATATTTAAAACAGTGCCTGGCACGGTAAATTACCCTGTAGTTTCAGAGATCCAACACTTAATGCCTGCCATTTCGGCAGCTGATGTGGTATCAGCATTTGTCTGGTTCCAGGGTGAGTTTACCTTTCTTTTTCTTTAACGATCCACAGCAGATTGTGACGTTTTTAATGAGACCCAGATTCGTCTATTTGGAACTTTTTATGTATATCACTGTATTCTCCTCATCTACATCCATGGCTTCTATGGAACCAGCAATTATTCAGGCAATATTTGAATGTGATTGAATGAATAACTGAATGAGTACACATATTTTAGATGTTCCATGTATGTTTAGAAAGTCTATGGTAACGTAACTCTTTCAGATTCCTTCTCAGACTATAGGCTTCTAAACCCATAGTTCCTTTTAGTTATATCACATACCAATAATGCCACCATTGAGTTTAGAAGGACACATACTTCTACATATACATGTGCATATATACACATTTATGTACATATATATCTTGTAAGTAGAATTCATCTAATATAAACATGTAAAACATACAAAGAAGAAATTTCTTGCTTTATATTCTGGCTTTGGAAATAATATTGGAATAAAATTATACTAAAACCATTATTTTCTTAAGTACAAAGCAGTGTGACACAATTTGGGAGCTGTATGGACAGATTTTAAAAAAATCATTTTTTTATTTTATGTATTTGGGTGTGTAGTCTGCATGTATGTCTGCACTTTGTGGGTGCTTGGTGCCTGTGGAGCACAGAAGTAGGGCATTGGAACCCCTGGAGCTGGCATTATAGAGGGTTATGAGCTGCCATGTGGGTTCTGGAAATTGAATACAGGGCTGCTGGAAGAGCACCCAGTGCTCTTAACATCTGAGCTATCTCTCCAGCCTCCAGATACGGATTTTTAAATAAATCTGCTCATTGCCATATAAGGTGAGAGTAGCTCCATAATACAAGTGTCCTGGGCTACATGGCTGTGATCTTGACTGCAATTTATACTTCATGGAGTTATTTATGATGCATGGAGTTTTGTTCTTTTTTTTTTTTTTTGGTTTTTTGAGACAGGGTTTCTCTGTGTAGTTTTGGTGCCTGTCCTGGAACTCACTCTGTAGACCAGGCTGGCCTCGAACTCACAGAGACCCGCCTGCCTCTGCCTCCTGAGTCCTGGGATTAAAGGCATGTGCCACCACCACCCGGCACATGCAGTTGTTTTAAACAACCCCCAGATGAAGCTGTCTGTGCCATGCCTATAATCTCAACAAGCAGGGGGATTATACATTTGAGTCAATCTTGAGCTATATAGTGGGACCTTTCTCAGAAACAAAACAAACTTGTACACGTTACAGTCATATGAGTTCTAAAAATACCTCTTGTTTAAAGAGGTAAAAGCCCGTCACTTCATTGCACTATGCAGACAAGTAATAGTTTCTTGAATGAATAAGTGCATTTTCCCCCCAAATGGACACGTTGTTTATAAAATAGAAAACAGCAACACACACACACACACACACACACACACACACACACACACAATCCTGCAGGTATAGAGAGTATAATTGCCATTTATGAAACATAAAGCTCACTGTCATTTTTTAAAAGATAGAATAGAAAGCACTACAAACTATTTATGCTGGCAAAGTATTCCCTTTCATTATGAAACTCCGGGAACCAGAGATGGGCAATGAGTAGTAGGCTAAACAAGTGATGTCATCAGTGGGATTTGCTGCTTGCAAATCAGCCTTCCCTCCTTTCCTAGCCCCTTTCCAGCCCTCCTTCCCAGCCCTCCTCCCCACGTTTTCGTTTGAATTGTTGTGTGGATGTGTAAGTAGAACTTCTGAAGTGCTTCTTGTAGTGTTATCATGTTTAAAAAGTGGAATGAAAATTATGCATGACTAGACTGTTTCAGGGATTTTTCTGAGGAGTTATTTTGGGGATTATTTTTCCTATGATGCTTCATAGCCTTTATTTTTTAGCTGAACTTTTTTTTTTCATGTTTGAGCAAATAAATTATTGTATGAGTTACTGAAAGTCACACTTCTGCCTCAGTGTTTCTCTGCTTGAAAAAACAAACACTTGTTTTTTCTTGTATACTCAGCCTTCATGAAAGGGTTAATGTTTAAGGATATACACTGTCTACAATTAAACTTTTTAAGGAAGTAAACTTAATGGAAATCATAATTTGTGGTCTTTCCTCACTTCCTATATGCATTTTCCAGATAAATGAATTTTACTTCAGTGACCAAAACCACTTTGAGAGGTAGTCACTGTTAGTGCCATTGGATGGACGATTTTAACTGGTGACACACTTAAAGGTGTCCTTGCTTCATAAATAGACAATTAGGACACCTAGGTCTCTGATAAGACCTACAAAGGATAATTGGTTTTATATTCAGGAGGACTATATTCCAGAGATTATTTATATCCAGGAGATTATTCAGATGTTTGAAATATGAAACTAGTGTAAATGAGTGTTCAGATCCTTTTTTTTTTTTAAACAGATGACAAATAAGAACTCTCCCCTTTGACACCATTTCATTTAAAAGCACATACACACTCACGTACTCACGAACATGAAGATGTGTGCACAGGGTAGTTGGTGACCATGTCATGAAAACCTTATGGTTTACACAGTCCTTGTTTACATATTGCTCCTCTTCTTTCTTTTCCTTTGCTTCCTTTTTCAGTAGAGTTCATTGAGTTATGATTTACATACAGTAAAGTATCATTTGTTTTAGTATATGGTTGGAATAGTTGTAGAGTCTATTTAAAAAGTTTGCCTAGTTTTGTAAATAGTTTTCTAATTGAAGTTGGACAATTCTCTATATATTCTGAATGTACATCAATACAATTTACAAATGAAATCAGTTTTAAGTTTTCACTTAATATCACAGCATTTTATGCAGCTTTATTAAATACCTATATGTAACCCTTTAAATGTCAGGTAGATCTCTTGGAGATGGTTCCAGGAAGTTGTCTTAATACACAAGACTACTTATATATTGAGCATTTGGAAAATACAGATGGAGAATATTGTGGCAGCCTCAGTCCAAGGATACTTGAATGTTTAGAGCTTTTGCAGTGACCATATATGTGCTTTTTCAGCAAGTGAACAGAGGGTGCTTCCTGAGGTTTTAATGGTGCAAAAGAGAATTTGATTTATAAAAGC
Organism: Peromyscus attwateri; assembly: GCA_902168425.1. Lineage (NCBI taxonomy): Eukaryota > Metazoa > Chordata > Mammalia > Rodentia > Cricetidae > Peromyscus > Peromyscus attwateri. Next base: position 30,612 of record CABHPP010139238.1, on the reverse strand, counting down.
TATAAATTGAAATTTCAGCAAGTAACGTGTTGTAGGGGCAGTCATGGCAGAGACTCTTGTTCTTTATAAAGTACAAACAAAAGATATCTTTAAACTTAGTATGAACACTGTTGTAACCTTACTTTGATATCAAACTCAGGGCTTTATCCGTGGCAGGCAGGCGTTCTACCACTGACTTACAGACCTAGTCCCAGGAGACCCAGCTTTTAAAATAAATTTGCACATTTCTCTTTTAGCTTATTGCTCAGAAATTGGCTGCATTCAAAATCTCTTATGTGCATTTGCATAGGTAAAGTGTTACTTCAGAGACTGTGCCAGAGGTGTACCTAGACCAGTTTGCCACCAAAGCTTGAAAGCTTTGCATCTGACAGACATTTGCAGAAGAAGCTCCTTAATGACAGATAGGACAGATAACCAGGGAGGTCACCACTGGACTTTCTTGCTTTGTCTTTTGTACTGAGTCTTCAAGATGGGGTTAGTTTCCTTCAGTTTACTCTAGACATGAGTATAGTAGAAGTGTGAATGGCATCGGTCTGTGCTTCCGTCCCTTCTGTCTCTGCGTCAGCAGCATAATCAGTCTTGTTTCCTGACTGTAGAGGCACTCACATTTACTAAGAATCACATTCTCTAATTTTGAGGACACTGGAAAACGAGGCAGAGAAAGGACTCAGTTAAGGCCTGTTAATTCCCTTTTGTGGTTCTCATTTGTCCTCACATCTGGGCTAGCAGCTCTTTTAGAAAGTGTCAGTGTCTTCATTTATAGGTCACATTCTGGCTTTGCCTACAAAATGTTCCTTGTTTTGTCAGTGATAGCAGGATTCTCAGTTGAGGTCTGCTTCTATTGTTTTCCCGGATGTCTATTGTCTGGCTTCATTTTAAACGGGGCTGTATTGTATGTACAACTCATTCTTTTATTTTGTTGTTGTTTTTTCCTTTTATTGAAAACAGATTCTTTTTTCATGTTATATCCCGGTTATAGTTTCCCCTCCCTCCACTTCTCCCAGCTCCTCCCCACTTCTTCTCCCCTCCAGGCCCACCCCCTTTCTGTCTGTCATTAGAAAAGAACAGGCTTCTAAGAGATAACAACCAAACAGGACAGAATAAAATATAATGAGATAAAGCAAAGAACATCACTTGGAAGCTGGACAGGGCAACCCAACAGGAGAAAGAGTCCCAAGAGCAGGCCCAGGAATGAGACACCCACTCGTTCTCATTACTCTCTTTACTCTACAAAGTAAAAAGCTATAATGTCTGTAGAGGACCTGGTGCAGACCCATGGAGGCCCTGTACTTGCTGCCTCAGTCTGAGTTCATATAGGCCTTGCTTAGTTCTCCTGGTGTCCGCTATCCCCTCTGCTCTTACACTCTTTCTATCTCCTTTTCCTTGGGGTTCCCTGAGCTCTGAAGGGAGGGATTGGATAAAGAAATCCCAATTAGAACTGTGTGTTTCAAGATTTTTCTCTCTCTGTATAATATCTGGCTGTGGGTCTTGGCATCTCTTTCCATCTGCTGGTGGAGGAAGCTTCTCTGATGGTGACAGAATAAGACACTGATCTAATATCATTAGGAGTCATTTTATTGATACTTTTTTTTTTTTTTAAAGACCAGTAGTCTTTGGTTTTACCCTAGGTCTTTGGGCTGTCTAGTCTCTGGTTCCTGGTTACCACAGCAGTGTTGGGTATGGGTTCCATCCCGTAGAGACGGTCTTAACTCAGATCAGACATTAGTTGGCCAATCCCACGAGTTCTGTGCCAGCCTTGCCCCAGCAGTTTTGCAGGCAGGGCAGATGATAGGGTCAAAGGTTTACGTTTCTCTGTTGGTAGCCTGCAGAGTACCTTCCCACACCAAAGTCACTACCTTTGGTTGCTGACATTAAAGGACTGTGGCCTCTAGGTTGCTGTTTCCTCCAAGGCTTCTGTGTTGTCCTCTCACCCATCCTTTGCTCTTGGGGCTCCAGCATCTGAGGCTGCTGGGCCCATGCATGCTGCCCATTCCCTTGCTTGCTTGTGCTTTGCAGGTGGTTTGTGATGGCCTCCTTGTATTGCATGTCAGGCATTCTGTATCAAGTTTGTCGTCACTCATACCAGTTGGTGGGCCTTGCATGAGCAAGAAGGGGTCCTTTTGTTTTGTTGTTTTTATTGTTTCTCCATTAAAGCTCCATAGAGTTGATATATGAAAGTCATCCACAGGAAGGGGGCATGGGATATAATGACGGAGTAGGATCCTTGCTAGAAACCCTTCCTGGCTGTGTAAATGCAAAGCTTCATTGGCTGGTAAAACCTGAAGGCTACGTGTCTCCCAAGACTGTTTTGATGGTCCTAATTTATTTTTAAGTTCATAGTTATTAAGTGAAATATAATGTGTACACTAAAAAATGCAGTAGAAATGATTGAGACCTCATGCATTTAGTACCAGGTTTATGAAGAGTTTCCTTGTCTTTAGTTAGCTCTCTGTTTGCTCTCTACTTACGGGTTTCCCTGTGTATTCCCTAAAAATGTGGGGAACAGATGGTGAACTGATTTTGCCACACAGGAGTGCTAAGAAATGTGTGCATTTCTGACTCCCTACTAGCAATGTATAAGTATCATTTTTATTTTTGTTTTAAGATCAGGTGTAGGAGGCTACTCCTTTGCTGTACCCATCTCTGCTATACACTTTTCCTGTAACTGAGCCTCCCCTAGAATTACTTTGCAATATTTGTTCCAGCATAACAGTAAATTCAATTTGACATCTGCTTGCAGTATAAAATTTCAATTCCATTGAGAAACTTCTTTGTAAAGAAATTACCTGGTGCCTAGATCTGTAAGACCTGGTTTTGTCTCTGTTCTTTACTATTACTGTAGCAGTGTTCTCAACCTGTGGGTCATGACCCCACTGGGGTCGAAGAACCTTTTCACAGGGGTTGCCTAAGACCATCAGAAAACACAGATATTTACAGTACAATTCACAACAGTAGCAAAATTGCAGTTATGGAGTAGCGATGAAAATAATCTTATGGTTGGGGGTCACCACAACATGAGAAACTATGTTAAAGGGTCACAGCATTGGGAAGGTTAAGAACTACTGCTCTAGCAACTCAGAAATGAGTCCTGTCTTCTGGTTCCCATTTCTTTATCTTTTCCTCAGAGCTAATGTTTCCTGGGGCAAATCCATGAGCTTGCTCTGAGAGTTCTCCTAGAACTTGACATTTTGTGCAGTATAGTGGTGGACATTCCGTCTGCTGTCACTGCTGTCCAGGTCACTTTGTAATCACGCCAGCCCTCTGCCTGGAGTTGATGTCTCCACTTTGCAGATGGAGTCTGTCTGATTTTGCACAATCCCTGGCCTACCTAGCCTAGCTCAAGTGATTCTCTGGAAGTCTGAGCTCTCCCTTTCCCATGTGTCTCCTGAGCCCCCTTTGAAGTACTTCCTCCTGGAACAGCCTGCCCCATTCTCTGAATGGTCTCCTGGTCTGTTGACTAGGCCGCAAGCTGACTGCTCTCACTGGGTTTTACAGTTTTGTACCCTAGATAGTACTCTAGAAAACGGGTGTTTCCTGGGCAGGAAGATCTGGTGTAATTGAACTACTAGTAGGGTAAGAGCTAGGATCCTGCTCATGAATTCACTAGGGCAGCAGTGGGAACGAGGATTAAATCATGTTTACTTTTTCTTATACAAATTGTCTCATCTTTCAGATATCTAAAGTTTTGTATTTGGGTTCATTCAAGGGAATAGTCTAACCTGTTTAAAGATTAATGTTAACTTTGTGAGACCCTGGTAAAATATGTACATTATCCAGTAATTGATGTGCCAGTTTCATTGTTGATACCAGAAAATATAGTTTTTTAGATAGTGTTGCATTTAAACTCAGAATTCTTATGTGTACTATTTTCTTTATTAGTATTATTTTTGGATAAAGGACATTTAAAAATAACATTTAAGGTAAATAGGTAGATTAAGTGCTTTTAGAAATAAAGGGAGATAATAGCAAATAATTTTGAAAGCTTTAGATAAGAACGAAAATTATGTGCAGATTGTAAATTTATAGTGGTTTATGATGAAAAGAAGGGGAAAAATAATAATCCAAAGTAGCTCAAGGGTTTTTGCTTTAGTTATGTTTAATTTGTACTTATTTTAGAATGATCTCATTTAGTTTAAGTGGCAAAAGAAAACTTAGCACTCCTTTAAAAACACAAATGTTATAAATATATCCTTGAGAATTCCTTACATGAATACAGTGTATTTTGATCGTATCCGCTCCTTCCCCTTCAGCTCTTTTCAGACCCTCTTCCCTATCACATCCCCTCCCAACTTCATGCCTTCCTCCTCATTTCTCCTCGTCCTTTTTAAACTTGTTTCTTTTTAAAGAATTATTTTTATTACTTTTGATTCTGTGTATATGTGTGTGTCACTGTGTTGGTATGTTTACATGAATACAGGTTCTGTGGAGGTCAGAGGCCTAAGGTATTTCTGGAGCTGGAGTTATAGGTGGTTATAGGAGCCTCCTGATGTGGGTGCCTGGAGCTGAATTTGGGTCTTCTGCCAAATCTCTTAACTGATAACCCTCCCCTCAATGCCCTCTCCCCTTATAATAAGAGTCAAATTTCTTGTGCACTCATGTGCATGCAGGGGCAGACCAATGTATGTTGAGTAACCAATGTGTATTCATCTTTTTGCAAGGTGAGAGATGAGGATCAAGTTTCCTTCATCTACACATAGCTACTCAGTTTTCTGGGCATCATTTGTTGAAGGAGCTCTCTTTTCTTCAATGTGTATTTTTGGTATCTTTGATGAAAAATGGCTGTAGGTGTGGGTTCTTCTATCTGGTCCTTTGACCTGTATGTCTGGATTGTGGCTGTGCCGGGCTGTTTTTACTGCTGTAGTAGTATAGCTTGAAAACGGGGATGCAGACTCCTCCAGCTGTGCTGTATTGCTCAGGATGGCTTTGGCGATCCTGGATGGTTTTTGCTTCCCTATGGATGTAAGATTGTTTTTGTTTTGTTTTCTTTTGTGTTTGTTTTGTTTTTTATTTCTGTGAAGAGTTGTAGTTGGAATTTTGATGGATTTATGTGGAATCTGTAGTTTGCTTTTTACAATATTCTACCAATCCATAAAGATGGGAGATCATTCATCTTGTATTTTCTTCAGTTTCTTTACATTTTGAAGTTTTCATTTTATAGGTCTTTGATTTCCTTGTTAGGTTTATTCCAAAGTCTTTAATTTTATTTAGGGTATTGTGAATGGGATTATTTCCTTGATCTTGTTCTCAGTGATTTTTGTCTTTGGTATGTTAGTTTTTGTATCTGTCATTCTACTGAAAGTATTTATCAGCTCTAGGAGTTTCTTTGGGGACCTTGGAATCTCTCATGTACAGAACAGTATTATCTGCAAAGGGATACTTTGACTTCCTCCTCCTCCTCCTCCTCTATATCTAATCCCTTTTACTTTCTTCTCATTTTAATTCTGTAGCTGGGAATCCATGTGCTTTATTGAATAGAAGTGAATAGAGTGGACCCTTTGTCTTGTCCCTGATCTCAGTGGGAATGCTTTGATTTTTGCAATTACATGTGATAGTAGTCCTAAGTTTGTGGTATAAAGCCTTCATTGTGTTTAGATATGATTCTTGTGTTCCTAGTGTTCCCCAGGGTTTTCTTTTATCATAAGTGGATGTTTTATTGTACCAAAGGTCTTTTCTGTGTCTGTAAGATAATTGTGTGATGATTTCTGTCCTTGATATATATATATATATATATATATTTATATATATATATATATAAAAATATATATATATATATATAAATGAGTACACCCATGTCCCTAACTTGGTCTTTTGGATGTGTACTTGAATTTGCTTTACAAACATTTTGTTGACAGTTTTGCATCTTTATTGATTAGGGAGATCATGTTACAACTGTTTAGGATGTGTCTTTACCTGGGTTGGTATTGGCTGATACTGGCTTTGTCAAAGGCTTGGAAGTGTGCCTCCCATTGCCATTTTACAGAATAAGGTTTGGAGTATTGACATTAGTTCTTCTTCGATGGTCTAGTAGACTTCTGTACTGAATTAATCTAGACCTGACTTTGTGTGGTAGGGAGATTTTTAATTACTGCTTTTACCTCATTGCATGTATAAATCTTTTTTAAATGATTTACTTCATCCTGGTTTAGTTTTCATAGATCTCCTCCCAATTCTTTTAAATTTTTCAGTATAGTGAAATGTAACATTTTAAAGTATGTCATCATGAATTTTTGAAATTTTTTGGTGTCTTTTAATTTCTCCTGTTTCATTCCTGATTTTACTAGCTTATGCCTTCTCTCTGTCTTTCTTTTGGTTGATTTGTGCAAGGGTTTGTCAATGTTTATCTTTTCAAAGAACCAGCTCTGATCTATTGGTTCTTTTTATTGTTTATTTCATTTCTATTTCACGAATTTCTGACCTTTTTAAAGTTTCTTTCTCGATTCCTCAGTGTACCATTCATCTTTCCATATTGTTTCATTTAGTTTCCATGATTGTATACTTGCTGTACTTTCTCTTGCTGTTAGTTTCTAGTTCTGTCTCATTGTGGTCAGATAGAATACACGATGTTACTTCAATTTGTATGGATTTATAGAGACTTTGTTTTGTCCCATACATGATGTGCTTTAGAGAAAGTTCCGTGGGTTGCTGAGAAGCATGGATTCCTTTTGTCTTCTGGTCTGGATTTTACCCTGGGCAAATTTGTTTTTGCCAGTCCTATACTTGTCTCTTTTGGGTTTCCAGCTCCATTTCTGTGTTGAGTTTTCATATGGAACTCCTTGGCACAAACAACTGTGAGCTCAAGATAGCAGACTGATGACAGTAGGGCCATCTGCCAGGATAGCTGTGTGGTGCCTAAAGAATTGTTGAGAGCATGTGTTTACTTCCCAAGGTGTTGTTACCCTTGTTGAGGCACTGTAATGACTCTGGCAGCAGTCACTGCAGACCCATTCTGTAGAATCGACACTGCCCTGCTTGGTAGGTTGCATGGAAGAGCTCTTCTACCCAGTGTGCAGTTAATTGCTAGCCTGAGTTTGCCAGATTCCACACCTGTGAGGCTGATGCATTTGGTGCATGCAGTCCCAGCCACAAGTAGGGTCCCTTGGTAGAGGACAGTTTTGGGTCTGGTGGCAGAGAAACTTTGTTGGGGCATTGATCAAATGGATTCTGGGGACTAGAGAAGCAACTGGTGGAGAGAAAATATTCCTGTTCCCTTTGTTTCCTAACAATAATCAGCCACTCATTCTGACATAGCTTCTAGTCCACTATCTTACCTGGAAAAAAAATGTTGTATTTCTAAGGAGAGATATAAGCCTTTTTAAGTCTCTAAATAATATTTATTTATTTTTGGTGCAGGGCATTGAACCATGGGCCTCTGGACATGCTAGGCAAACACTGTACTGCTGACCTATCTATCAGCCCTTCCTCCAGATGATTCTTATCTTTTATGTAACAAATGACAGTGTAGTTTAGTAGTAGAGCTTTTGTCTTGGCTCCAGTACATAAAACAGAACAAAATAAAAATACCTTTAATACTCACACTTGTGTACACACACACACACATACACACACACACACACACACACACACACACACACACACACACACACACGGACCTGGACACAGACACACTCTAGAGCAATAAAAGTGAAGTCTATTCTCTGCATCAGAAAAGTATTTGGACATCTTGTCTTTCTGTTAAAGATGTAGGCAGCCCTTTTCTGTTCAAGATGCAGGCAGCTGGCTATTTTTGTGTCAGTTTGACAGAAATTAGAGTCTTTGGGGAAGAGGGAGCTTCAACTGAGAAAATGCCCCTACCTGCCAGGCTGTTGGCAAGTGCCTTTAATCCCAGCATTCAGAAGGCAGAGGCAGGCAGATCTCTTAGTTCTAAGTCATGCTGGTTTACAGAGCAGATTCCAAAGCAACCTAGGCTATACAGAGAAACCCTGTCTCTAAAAACCCCAAAAGAAAAAGAAGGAAAAAAGAAAATACCTTCACCAGATTGGTGTGCGGGCAAACCTATACTGCATTTCTTTAATTAGTGATCGATGTGTGGAGAAGGCCCAGCCCATTGTAGGTGGGGCGTATAAGATGGCAGGTTGAGCAGGCCCTTAGGAATAAGGCAGTAAACAACACTCCTCTATGGCCTCTGCATTGTTTCTGCCTCCAGGTTCCTGTCCTGACTTCCTTCAGTGATGGACTGTGTATGACTTGAGAGTTTTTAAGAAGAAATAAACTCTTTTCCTCCTCACTTACGTTTGGTGATGGTGTTCATCACAATAGAAACCCTGACTAAGACACCTGTAGTGTAACTGAGCATCCAGCCCCAGGAAGCCTTTTAGCAAAAGGTGCAGTCTGCATTTGTAGTCACCAGACAGTTGATGACTGATAACACGGTTTCCCTTTACCCTGATAGTGAATGCTTTGTGAGGATTGCTGGTTAGAACAGGAAAAGCTTACCAACAGAAGGTTATTTGAGGGTTCACCGATGAATAAAAGCAAATATTTGTTGCTTTGCTTACTGGAAATAGCTTCACAGCAGCAGTGTGGAAACAGTTATTTGATGCAGGGCAAGGTTAGCACTTCAGTTAGTATATGTATGTGGGCAGCCTTCATGTAGGCTGCAGTGGACAGATTTGTATCATTATATTGAATAACTTTGCTTCCTTCCACTCTGTCTCTTGGATGAGTTCATGGGGCTACTGTAGACTTCCCTCCACAGCCCAGGCTCTTAAGTAAGAAGAAACCTGTCAGAATTCACTGTTGGTCAGCTGCCAGAACTTAGACTAAAACTCTGCATGTTTTCTAGGAGCAGATGTACCTGTGTGTTACAGTAAGGTCGTTTTATTTCTGCATATTGGCTAAACAATATCATGTTTCCTACAGTTAAAGATACCAAAATGGTATATAGATTATATGGAAAGTTTCCATTATAAGGCAATTCAAAGTACAGAAATTAGGATAATCCATCTAGTTTTAGTTATACGAAACTTTTTCCTGTACATTTTAATGTGTTACTTGGATTTTGCATAGCTGTGCTTCTCAGTATGCAATTGTAATTTATTTCAATTGTGATGCTTTGATGATTGACTATAACTGTGATTTTCATAGAGAATGTTGCATTACAATGTTAATCTTAAGCGTTTGACTGAAAATTTGGAATGGTGAAACTAATCAAACATTTTAGACATTTTGGTTTCCCCTTAACTTACACTTACTCTGTTTTGGAAATGTGCTATCATTCTGTTGGATGTTAGTTACAAAGAGGTTCTGCTTCTGTCCCCTCATAGTCATAACTGAGTGTCCAGCCTTCATTGAAAATAAAGAACTATCAAGCATCCACGCCTGACGCTGGAGAGATGGCACAGCAGTTGGGAGCATTTCTGCAGATTATTAAAGGCCCAGAGTGACTGCAGAGTCCAGTGTAGAAGCCTAGATCTGAGTCACCAGTGAGTTAATAAGACCTGTCTAGAAGAGATACTTAATAGAAAAGAATTAATTATAAGACATTATTAACTTTGATGACTCCAACACTAATAATAGGCTTTATTGAATTACTTCTTGCTAAATGGCAAATATTTACTTTACCCTTCCTATGGCATAATTTATTTTAATAAAATGCCCCTATTTTAAAGAAAATATTTTGTGGGTATAAAGATAAATAATTGTACATACTTATATCCTGGTGTTGGATATGTAGATATATAACATAATGCTTAAATCAGAGTAAACACCTGTGCAAATATTTATCAGAATCCTTTTAGCCTATGGAAATATTCATTTTATTGCCATTTTATGTGGAGTTGTACTGTTCCATAATGCACCAGATTCCTGGTCCCTAGAACTTAGTACCCACTCAACTATATTTCCCAGATGAGAAACAAAGCGATTAAAGGATTTGCTTAAGATTTTTAGTTGATGAGTAATATGTGAATCCTGATCCGTGTAGCTCCAAAGCTGATGTTTTGTTTTCCTTGGAAATAGTTCTGTGAAATAATAAACAAAATTCACAACATATCCATGTTGCCACTCACTGTGCTGTTTACCTTGGATCTTAGCATCCTTACTGGAATCTATCTCTGTGAGTTTTGCTTTCTCTCTTCATAGTAATAGCTGGCTTTCAGCTTTTGTTAAGAAAAGAAAGCTATCAAGACTCCACATGTGGGGCTGAAGAGATAGCTTAGCAGTTAAGAACACTAGGTACTCTTTCAGAGGACCTAGGTGGGATTCTTCTCATCCACATGACATGGAAGCTCAGAACTATCTCCACATTCAGTCCCAGGGGAGCCAAAGTCCTTATGGCCTACTTAGGCACAGTATACATGTATTGTATACATATTAGAAGCAATACACTCATACACATAAAAATAAGTAAAATTTTAAATAGTCATAGTAATTTGAATACCAATAAGATGAATAAGGTTTTCTTCCTCAAGAAATAAACAAAATATGAACAAAAATAAAAACTTAACCTCACTCAATTTACATAATCCCTTTCTAAAGAGCTTTGTGCATTCCCTCATTTTTTGAATTGCAGTGTTATGGCCATACTGGGAAACATAGGCTAGTTTCTTCTTTGTAATTACTGCAGGGTCTCTATATAGACTTTATTTCTGGAGTAGAATATATAATTTTAAAGTAAGTCTCCTTGTCTGGCAGCTAGGAAAGTAGTTCTAATCTGTGTGGATACCTACATTATTGTGAGGCTGAGTTGATTCTAGGGAGGTGCCAGTCTTAGGGTATCTTCTAGGTACATTTCTTATCCATGAATATGACCTATTTCTGAGATATGATGATATGTCAGAGTGAACTTGTGGGAATCTCAAGACTTGCTCATGTGTTTCTGACCTAATTTTTATTTTATGTATTCCAAAGTTACTGGAAACTTGTGTAGATTCTGAAAGTTACCAGAATGCAAATGTGAGTTTTACAGTTGATGGGAAATTTTTTAGGGATATTTTACTTTGTTTGTTTATCTTATCATCTATATCTGCACTAAGGTTGGAAGTTTTTAGTATTGGTTATTTATTTTTACTAAAATTAATTTATTAATGATAATAGGGGAAAGCATGTTAACCAAGTATATACTCCCAGAAGAGAAGTTGAGAGTATACAGTTTGGCTCAGGCTAAAAAAAAATCTTGCAGGAGCTAGTACTTAAGGGAACTCTCTTGTTTTATGAAGCCACAACCCAATAGGGTTTCTTTCCCCCCTCTGGTAAGTTGGGTTGGATGTGATCTTTTGGGTTTTAATGAGCACCACTGGGTTTATTCTGCAGAGGTTTAAGGAGATGAGTGGCTTTTCTTTCTAGGCTAAGGCAAACAGAGAACTAGTTGCCAAACCATAAGAGGCCATAAAAGTGCCAGAGAAATGCTACTCAGAGAGGGAAACAGATGGGTGGAGTTTCTTTCAAGATACATAAACTCAAAGCAGGATAAATACATTCTTATTATCTGGATAATTTTAGAGGAAAAATGCTTTAAAAAACTTTTGTATGTTACTGATTATGTAATGTCGTACTCTTTTGAGGATGCCCTATAGCTAACAATAGTCTTATTTTTTAGACAATGTGACTATTTCTATCAGAATGAATACCTTTAAAATAATGATGTTCTGTACTGCTTAAGTACTTACTGATGGTTACTTCTCTCATATTACAAATGAGCAAACTTGTGTTTACACTTATGTGTTACCAGAGTATTCAGTTAGAGAATCACAGAGGCGGTCTTGGTTAGCCCTTTCTGCTTTTTTGGGCATTGTGTATTCACTGAGTGCCTCATAGAACCAGTGTTGTACGGTATACTACGGAAATGTGTGAGAGCTCCATCTTTTTATAAGGATGGTTAGGAAATTTTATGTTGATCTGAAAATAATGAACATTTTAAAGCAGAGATGCTTCCATTTTAGTCATTTTTATGATAGAATTATTTAGTTATTTTAAGTTCAAATATTCCTAGATTGTTATAAAGTAGATCAACCATATAAAATATAATTATGTATACAGAATGCAGGGAAGACAATAACATTTAGGAGAATGCTTTTTCAATTGTGACCACTTTGATTTTTCAAGGCATGTTGAAATTCATGAATATACACATTTGCTAATCTGATTTCAAGGTCCTTGGGTATGTCTTGATTGGAGCAGGCTGAGAGCCTTGCTGAGTGAGCTCTGTTAACCATTAAGCTCCCTTTCCTGTTTGGGCATTGTTTACTTTAACTTTAGCTTTGTGGTTGTATGTGCACAATGGTTGCCTCATAAATATAGAAGGACTCTTTTCCTTTTTATCCTTCTGAAGCCCAAACTATCATCCACTGCCAAGCTAAGGGACATGAGACGGGAGAGATCTCAGGATACAAGCATCTGAAGCTAAGTTGGTGGCTAACACAAGAGCAACAATGTGCTCAAGACCACTGATGGCTCATAATTGCAAAGTGATTTAGAAATATTGATTAAAACAGGTGTACTCCCACATGTACCTGGATACACACATACTCACACATATCTGCACACTTGTGCACATATGTACACTTAAAGATGGTATTGGTTTTAGACATTTATGTTGTGGAGCCTAATCCAGATTCGAGTGATCCATTTATCTAAATGAGTACTGTCCCATCTATCCAGATCTACTTATTATCTAGAACACTGTTAATGCAAGAAAACTTATTTGATAATGAAATTATTCTATATTCTATATATAGTATGTATCATATATTTAGTACCACCAGTCCCATGTAACAGTTTAGCACTGGAAACATGGTTCATGGAACTGAGAACTCAGTTTTAAAATTTTGATTATAATTAACTGAGGCTGAAATAGATCCATGTGACTAGTACAGTGTGAGACATCATTGTGTCCCTAGGTCAGAGATAAATTGTACTTCATTAGAGCCTTCAGCCTTTGGTCTTCACATGAGCTCTCACCTGATACTGTCTGCCCAGTGTTGGGCCATGTAGACAGCACATCACTGCAGTGTTGAAGGAGCCCTGTGACTACTGGATGGACCAAAAGAAGGCAGAGCTCAGCCATCACTTTGGTGATCTTCTGATTGAACTCATCTCACTCTGTGGGTGTTCTACCAGGAGAAAGCATATGCTGCTGTTACTGGAGTCTCAGTAGTTCTGTCAGTCTGTGTGTCCGCATTTTCTGAGAATAGACAGGATCTGAAATGTAGCTTGCTTAGGGTAGATTTAGGTTCATTTCTGCAACAAAGGAAGTTGATGGAGTTGTGTTTTTTCTAAACTCATAAGGGCAATTACCTTTGGAAAGTTGTCTCTAAAAAGTGTTACTAGTATGAGTAACAGTTCTGCATCCCCCTGTGGCTTCCCCCAGAGTTTTCATTGCTGCTCTGAGCCCCGGTCATTTTCCATCAGATGGAAATTCCTGACTCAGCGTTTTCTCTTTTAGTTCCTTACCCATTTTCTCTGTGGTCTTGATAATGAAGTAGATGGCTTGTGATATTAAAGTAGTACTTCTGATTTGATGACTTGTATCATCTCAGCATTTTCAGAACTGCTGGCCTATAATCTGCTGTGTCTGTGGTTAGCTATAGTCCTGCTTGCCAAGTACGTGGTTGAAGTTACTGGTTTTACACTTAGCTTTGAATTTGGAGGGGGAAAAAAAAATCCCAAAACAGTGACTCAGAAATTTACTGTGATAAATTGCATAATAGTGAAAATGTTTGGATTAGATAAATTGTTTTATTTTAAAAATATCTCTCCTATTCTTAGCCTTGTGTGCGGTGTGTGTGTGTGTCTGTCTCTGTGGGCTTCTGTGTGTGTGCGTGTGCTTAGTGTGTGTGTGTGTGTGTGTGTGTGTGTGTATGCACATGTGTGTCTTGTGTATATCTATGTATGTTTGTATGTTTTGTGTGTGTGTGGATGTGTCTTTGCATGTGTGCACATGTTTAAACTCATACATATTATCTTTCCATTTTATAATTTAAGTTCTAACATGAATTTACTTACATATTTTATGCTAATAAACAGTTTTTCCAAGTGAAGAACTAGCTTTAATTTTCTTTTCTGGTGATAAGAATGAACTACTCTTAATATTTTACCTTTGCTGCTTCAGAAACAATCAGAAAAAATTATGTAAATTTTATTTATTTGTGTTTTTTTATAAAACACAAAAGCTCTAATGGAATAGTATATATTGAATAATAAAACCTTCTGCTGAGCTTGATTTTTTTTCCTATTTGATGCCTTACATTTAGATATTTAAATTACAGTAAAAACACATCTTATTATATGTCTATAAAACATTTTATTATAAAATGATTTGAAAGGATTATAGGTATCCCCTTTATGGAAAATAATTGGTAAATAGAAATGTCCCAAAAGGAAAGGAATTTCAGTTACATTGTAATCCTACAGTATATTACTAAGATTTTTATGCTTTCCCTTTCTGGAACGTTCTAAAAATTCTATTTAAGTTGAAAAGTCAGACATTCCTGTTTTAGTCAGAGTATTCTATAAGACTCCCCAAGATCACTGTTGGGCTCTGCTTGTACCACAGAGAATAAATACTTGGCCTGTGCATTAGCCTCTTATAAGATACACTGATGGACATCTGTGTGGAGGATAAGCTGTAATTCATAGTGCCAGGGTGGTTCCGTTGTGTGCTTTAGGGAATGTGGATGCCTTTGGACTGAAACTGAGACCCCACTGTACAGGATACCCACTGTAGGCCAGAGGATTGTGTTTTTCTGAAGACCATTTTACTTAGTTACTTAACAGATTGGTTTGAGAGGAAGAAGGCTTCATGCAACAGTATTTAAGAGGAATATAAATGATTGCTTGGATTGAACAGGGTAAGCCTTGATTTGACAACTACAGGGAAAGCCTTGATTTGACAACTACTGAAACCTTTTGTGATTATCACCGTTAATTAAAATTTGGTTGAGGTGATAAGTTATTCACCTTTTTTGTGAATAGTGACTGAATTTAAAAATACTACAATGCGTTCAGTCATCCAATACCTTTATTCTTGACATTTTCTCGGGATTAAAGGTTTCTGATACTTGATGCACTGGAACTCTCACTGAGATGGTGACTCTCAGTCACATATGCATTTGGAAGGACCTTGCCGAGGATGCTGGTATGGAACCTTTGAGTACTAAAGTCGTTGTCTGTCTGTTTTCCTTATTGCAGGACTGTTACCTGTGAAGTGTCTTTTTATTACTAGATTTCTTTAAGATTTTGTTACTTTTCCTTTCTGTTTTTGTCTTGTGAACCTTGACTTGTTTTTGTTTTCCATTCGCTTTATTGATATTTTCTAGCTTTAAGCGTATTTGGCCACCAGCAACTTCTGAGGTCATAGGATAGATTTTCAAACCAGTGACTCAAGAAACTAGTGTGAAGTTCTGCAATTTCCTATCACTGTCTTAGCACATATTACATTCTTTGCTTCAATGTGCCACCTACATCCTAAGTCTTGCTGCTTGCCTTAACAGACTTAGACTCACACACACACACACACACACACACACACACACACACACACACACGGCTCTACATTTGGGCAGTATCACTATTTCATGATCTTGGAATATCAGGTTTATCATTTTTTTTATACATTTAGTGGTATGTTTTATTATGGTCCAAGGAGACAAGAGTGAATCACTGAGTAGACCTTCTTTCTAGATGTCCTAGGATTCTGTCACATACAGCATACTGAATTTGGGTTGACAGAATTCGCTGTTGCTTGAAGTATTGATAGCTATGCAGCTTCTTAGCCCTGTTTTGAGTAAGGTAGAGAATGTGAATGAGTCAGTATGCTAGATGGATATGGGTGGGAAAGTGTGTGTGTGTGTGTGTGTGTGTGTGTGTGTGTGTGTGTGTGTAAAATGAAATCATCCTCATTCTCTATTTAAAAAGCATTATCCAGGCATTGTTATAGAGTGGAAATAAAGTGACTCCTAAGATACTCCTTCTCTTTCAGGGTTTACAGCATATGCTGGAGACCGAGATGAATGATAGTTGTGTCATGCGTTAGTGCTGCAGTACCATCATATAAACCTCATGTTGATAGAGCACTGAAAAAGAGCAAGCATGTCAGATGGGTGCTTAGGAGCGAGCGAGATGTGTTGGCATAAGTTTGGATTATTGAAAATGTGGCATTTGAAATGGATATTGAAAGCTGATTATGCTTTTTCTACCCAGTAGTAGTTGGTGCTTTGGCAAATAGGATAGACTTCTCCCTCCCACCATGTCCCCATTGCATATAATGATGTATGAGCTTTTCCAAACTTGCCGGGCCTTTCCCTTCTCTTTGTTCCATATATGCAGCAACTAGACTAGTGAAAATAAGAACTCAGACTAGGAAGGATAGGAATCATTAATTAGCCTTTTATTTTAGACTTTTAAAATTTTACATATATGACAGTTTTGTGTGTATTTATGTTTATGTACTGTATACATTCCTGGTACCCACAGAGACCAGAAGAGACACTGGATCCCCTGCAATTGGACTTATAGACAGTTGTGAGCTTCCAGGTGGTTACTGGGAATGGAACCTGTGTCTTATATAAGAGCAATAAGCCCTCTTTAACCACCGAACCACCTCTCCAACACCAGTATCCTCAGTTCTACTATTGGTTAATATTACTTGATCCTTCAGTATACAGAAGTATACAGAAATAAAAGGTTTTAGTTTTTCTGATTTTCACAAAGAAATTTTAGAAGTCTTTTTGTGCTTTGTGAGTAGTTCAGTAGAGTATGATGACATACTAACGTAGACAGAGTTTTCTTTGAGCACCAGCTCACAAAGAAGAGATGGAGACTTATTATTAATTATGAAAGCTTGGCCTACAGTTTAGGCTTGCTCCTAACTAGCTCTTATAACTTAAATGAACCCATTTCTATTAATCTACATTTTACCATGTGGCTTTGTCCGACTCCCTCCATGTCTTGTTGTTATCTTTCTTGTTCCTTGATTCACCTCCTATTTCCTCTCTCTCTGCCCGGAAGTCCCGCCTATACCTCCTGCTTAGCTATTGGCTGTTTGGCTCTTTATTAAAACCAATCACAGCAACATATCTTCACACAGTGCACAAATATCCCACAACATACTAAGAATCATGTGTGACTGAATTATGGATAGATTTGATTGAATTATACACACACACACACACACACACACACACATACACACACACAATTATATTGTGGATCTTGGCCAGGGAGGATCATCTGTTTCCCAGGCAGGTGGAGCAATATTGTAAAGAATAGGATTTGTAGAGTTGGTCAGAGAAACAGTATCCCTGACTTTGTTCTTTTGACCTGGGACAAATAATGGAAGATGGAGCACTTGTACATTTCATCTGTTCAGCACCTGCCAAAATTACTCGTTCCCTTCTTTCTAGCCTAATGTAGTTTGAATTGGTTAGTTTTATGTGAAGGGATTTTTTAGGCCACTGAAAGAGAGAATCAATGACTTCAATCACCCTCCATTCCACAGTTCTATAATTTCTCAATCATCACTTAGACATTTCTTTGTTTTCAACTTCCTCTTGTCATTTGTCAGAGAAACCAATTATCCAGAGTTTTATTTGCTATTTTGAGGTTCAAAATTGGCCAGATGGTGAAGAGAGCAGTGCTGAGGGTCTCTTACTGTCTTCTGTTTCAGCCAGTGGTTGTACAGGTGATGGTGGTTTGGTGTGGATGTCGGTGCTGGTGATGCTGAAGTCATCTTGGCGTGTGTGTGTGTGCGCGCGCACGCGCGCGTGTGCATACATACATGTATACATACACATGTGATATATATCTTAGACCAGTGTTTTTCAACTTTCCTAATGCTGTGACCCTTTAATACAGTTCCTCATGTTGTGGTGACCCCTAACCATAAAATTATTTTCATCACTACTTCGAAACTGTAATTTTGCTACTATTGTGACTCAATGTAAATATCTGTGTTTGGTGGTGATGTTAGGTGACCTTTGTGAAAGGGTTGTTCGATCCACAGGTTGAAAACTGCTGTCTTAGATATATAAGTCTAAAATTCTTTAGTACTATCTCTCCCCTGAAAGGAGATTCTTTGATGTGAAATGGAGGACCAGAGTGGAGGAGGCTGGGTTTGTAAGGCCCCGTAAGGGAAATTATCCTTGATTTTTCTGCTCCAATAAAAAATGACTACAATGTTCTGCTGTCAGTCTCCTAACAAGCATGGCAGATGCCTTAACGTTACTGCTTTTCCAGAGTGAATTAATTGAGGTGGAGTCTCGCTGGTGGTAGAAGCCTACTCCAAGTAAAGACTCTGGGAAAGTAAATTACCTCCCATTGGTTCTTCTGGGGCACTGTATGAGTACATATACATACCATCTTTTCTGAAATTTAATTTCCTTCTTCATTCCAAAACCCACACATACATTTGTATTATTCTAACTAGCATTTAATACTACCACTCCTTTATGACATTCTGAAATGCATATTATTTATCTCAGTTCAAATTTTAGCACACTAATATTTCAGACCAGAAGAGGTGAATGTAATTAATAGTGTTTGTTTGTTTGCTGGGGGATCTTGCTCAAGCCACTTCTTTTTGTTTCAGTTTCTTCATAAATCAAAAGAACATGTTGATAAACCTTGATATTTAGATGATTAGGAGAAATAAACAGGCAAGTCTTACAGATGTCAACTGTGACTGTCACACATTCTCCATACAGAATATGTTTGGCATATCCTCATTGAGTGAATGAAAGCAAACACAATGCCACACCCCTCTCTCAGAGGATCAGTAAGTATTCCATCTGATGTTAATAATATTTACATGAAAAAGGGCAGTACATAAAATTCGACCATTTCATAAAAGGGGAGTTGAAGGAAACAGTCTCTAGTAAATGCATTAGTAGTCTAGGCATTGTATATGGCAGTGCTTCTGGCTTGCATTGGATTGGTTGATTAGTGCACACACACACACACACACACACACACACATACACACACACCCTATATATTTACTATGTGTATATTAATTCTGTAGCTACACGGGAGTGAAAGGAAGAGTTCTTACCAAAAGAATATAGTTTAACTAAACTTTTGAGTGGAATTAGTTTAGCAAAATGTTACTTTAAGCTTTTGAACCTTACTAAGACTTTTTCTTACCACTGTAAATAAATTGATGTTAAATGCTTGATATTTGGCTAAAGTTTGAGAATGAGTTCATTTGTTGGAAAAGGAAACGGAATTTCTGCTTGTACTTGGATATGTTCATATGTCTGTGCATGCTTGTAGAGGAGCTAGGAGGGATACGTCTCTTTGTCTACACAAAAGGTACGAGAATCCAGTGATTTAGGCTCTGTCACTTCTAAATTTCTCAGTAATAAAAAAGGTTACATCCTCAAAACAAGTTTAAAGAGAGTACTTGGCTCACAAGCAACAAACATATTTTGAATGTGCTTTTTAAACCAACACTTTAAAACATTTTATGTAAAATACAGACTAATTTTTTTCCTTTATAGGTAGAAAACTGAGGTGGGCATAATATGCTACTATTAATGACTAAGAAAACATTTTAAAAATACTATTTTAGCCGGGCGGTGGTGGCGCACGCCTTTAATCCCAGCACTCGGGAGGCAGAGGCAGGCGGATCTCTGTGAGTTCGAGGCCAGCCTGGGCTACCAAGTGAGTTCCAGGAAAGGCGCAAAGCTACACAGAGAAACCCTGTCTCGAAAAACCAAAAAAAAAAAAAAAAAAAAAAAAAAAAATACTATTTTAAGACCTTACATTTGTTTTCTTTGGGCTGGAATTCTAATCATTGATAGTCAACTTTTCTAAGTTGTTGATAATTAAAGAAATATAGTTTTTCCTTTCCAACTGATTGGCAAGAAGAGGATGGATGGGGTGCTATTTGTGTAAGAAGTAGTTCTGTAATTATGTGTGTGGAAAGCCCCACAATTATTGTAGGAAGAATTGGGAGACAGGCAGTGTCTGAAGCTCAGAAGTGAAGCTGTTGAGCAGATATGTTTGTAGGGACAAACGATGAGAAAACATAAGAAGAAACAAGTTAGTGATTGAAGAAGAGGAAAAGAAAACCATAAAGGACAGTTTGGGATTGGCTAGTGGAGTCTGGTGTAAATAGCAGAGTGGTTTTTTTTTTTTTTTTTTTTTTGGATGCATTTCTTTTAGAAACTGCCTCGGGAGTACTGTGGGGTTTGCCATAGGGTCTTTGCAGCTCACTCCACTTGCTGTGATTCCTAGACTTCTGTGCTTCAGAACACTGAACTTGAGGAGAGCTGAAGAAATTTTGTGTTTTGCATTCGTTTTTATTAATTAGTTCTAACTTTACTTTGACACCCATCTCTACATGTTAATTTAGAGTTCTTTGGTTTTATACACAGGAATAGTATAGATACTTTACATGACAGTTCATTTATAGTTTTCTGAGGAATTACCACTTATTTATAGTGGCTGTACATACATTATTACATTCTTTTTCTTAATGAATCAATTTTTCATACACTATTCTAATCAGTTTCCCCTCCCCTTTGGTCATTGACTCAACTAGATGTAACTCATTCCTGGCACTGGAGGTTTCACCTAGTGGTGAAAGATGTCTAGTTGGAGCATTGTCCTCCCTGTTCTTTGGTGACTCCATTCATAGTTACTCTTATATGTGTATATTATAAAAAGCTTCTACAGTAGTAGATTTCCATATGACCCCTCAAATGACCCTCATTGTTAGTTATCTTTCTTCATATTCACTTCCTTACCCTGCAGTGCATCTCCCTTCCCATTTAATCTTCTTATCCTTGTCACACCCCTCACTGCATCTCTCCAGTATGCTATTATCCTCTTCTTGGGGCATCCTCTTTTCCCTCCTAGTTCCTTACTCGACACCTAACCTTTGTGATTATATGGATTGAATCACGCTTATCGGAGACTTAAAAGCTAATATTCACATGTAAGAGAAAATGTACAATATTTGTCTTTTTGGATCTGGGTTACTTCACTCAAGATGAGTTTTTCTAGCTCCACCCATTTACCTGCAAATTTAAAATTTTTTAAACTGTTCACTAATATTCCATTGTGTAAATGTACCACATTTTTATTAGCCACTCATCAGTTGATGGACATCTAGGCTGTTTCCAGTTTCTGGTTCTTATGAATAGAGCAGCAGTGGACATGAATGAGCAAGTTTACATTCTTATTGACACAGTGATAGAAGATTATTCCTTGTCCCCATCTTCACCATCCTTTATCTTTTGTTCTCTTGATGACAGCCATTCCGACAGGTGAGATGGGATCTCAGACACATTCACTTTACATGCCTGCTGGCTAAATAGTCAACAATGTTTCAGCTCTTCGTTTTCCTTTTAAAAGGCATCTGTTCAGTTCACTGGTTCACTGGTCCATTTATTGACCGGTTGACTTTTTTTTTTTTGTATTTGCTTATGTGTTTAGACATGATCTCATGTATCATAGGCTTTCCTCAAACTATGAAGCAGAAGATGACCTTGAATTTATTGATCATCCTACCTATATTTCTTGTGCTTGGATTACAGATGTGTGCAGTGGATAGAATCCAGCACTTGTGAATGCTAGGCAAGCACTCTAACAACTGAGTTCTACTGCGAACCTTTTTGGTATTATTTGTCACTCCATATATTCTGGACATTAATACCCTGCCTGAGGTATACGTGGCGGAATATTTTCTGTAGGCAGGGTTATGTTCTCAACTGTGTTCTGTAGTTTGCTCTTTTCAATTGTCACTGCCTACTTAGGGCAGTATTTCACTCTGGGGTGGTGGCAGGTTATTTTCATACACCTGACTTCTCGGTGTATTCTGCTTTCAGGCTCCCACATCTCAGGATGGTGCCCACTCATGGACCTTGAAGTCACACAGTGTGACAGAATAGTTCCTCTCCACTGCAGACCCATCCTTCAGTAGGATTTGAGTGTGTGACTGCTCTGGTCACACAGTGTGACAGAATAGTTCCTCTCCACTGCAGACCCATCCTTCAGTAGGATTTGAGTGTGTGACTGCTCTGGGCTTGTTCTGAGTCTGGTCTCTTCACCAGGTCTCCAGGGCTAATCCTTTGGATGAGGCTTTTATTTCCCGTGCTTCTGCCAGGGAGCTCTGCTGCTAGAGGAGTCTGGCTTGGCTGCCTTGGGCTGTGTTGCTTTCTTCTTTCCCACAGGTTTTAGCTGTTGTGTCACTCACTGCCTGTGTGAATACTGGAAGCTCTTCCTCTTCTGTCTTTGGAGTAGTCTGCGCTTTCTTATGCTGATTTTGTTAGCTGGATCATCTGGAGTGCCTTCTAGTTAGCCATCTTTCCCAAAACTATCAACGTTTGCATTTAATCAGCATCCATTAGTTTTGCTGTGTGCATACATTGTGTAGAGAAGGTGTGGAGATAAGCCCCACAAAGTCCCCGATCTTAAGATTTTTGCAACACATGGAAATGGCTGGTGAGTGAAAGTGAACCTAGCAGTGAAGAAAAATTTGAGAAGTAGGTACATTTAATTCAGTTACCCGTGCTTTGTCATGTGTGCCTTAAGGTGAGCTAGAATGCTAACACTGCTTACTTCACATGGAGTAGGTTAGAGAAGGGTCAAAGGTCTCGTCCATCTGCTGCACTTGGCCAGCCTGTGAAGTGTTTTCTGCAATGCCATTCTGGTTACTGATTTACGAGGATGCCTGCATTTGTAACACTTCAACTTGCTTTAGAGTAGTGATGCATGAATTCAGACGGAGGCCTTGAATAGAAATGCAGTTGACACAGAAGAATTGTGCATCAGACTAATAATATTTCCGTCTAAATGAAATTATGTATTTGGAAGCTGTTAGAAAACTCAGTAAACTTTGGAATTTTATGTCAGTCAGTGTGTTTGACAGCATGCACTTCCTATGATCGTCTTTCCCAGACAAAGTCCTAATCATACTTTGTAGATACCATTTAGCCTCTGTAGTAAAAAGACTTAAGGCCAGTTATCAGTGATTGAATATGCTTCAGTCCAGCCATTTTGATATTTGAAAAATCATTAAAAAGAAACAGTAGTCAGGTGATCGGTGATCCTTTGAACTGTTATAAGCATATCTTCATTTTTGAAGATCAGCAAATATATACTATCAAAATAAGTGAATTTAAAATTGTATTTAAAGAATCTGAAATTAAATATCTGAAGTATAAGAAGTACATTACAAAAAATTTAAGAAATACAGAAACCAAGAATCTGGTACGTATAATTTAGGTACATGTATATTTATTTATATTTGTATCTGTAATACTGAAAAATAGTTTTTCCAAAGCATAGTCCCATGTACTATGTATTATAGACTTGGTTTTTTGTTAATTATTATTCCTGCCTTTATATGGAATCTCACTGTGTACCTCACGCTGGCCTGAACGTTCAGTCTTTCCTCATTAGCCCCTGAGTGCTGGGGTTACAAACTTGCCATTCTTTCGCACCCGCTCTTCTCTTTTCAAAATACTTTCCTCAGATATAGTATTCAAAGAGTAATGGAAAGACCTGACTGACTTAGGAGCGTAAATGTTTCCATTAATACTAGAGTAAAGGTCAGTAAATAAGGCCGTGCATTTGGTTATATTCATCATTGTCAATACATTGAGAAAACTTGTTTCCTATAAGTTGAAAGCACACATGGATTAGCCAAGAAAAAAAATCTGTATTAATTTGTTGAAGGGTTTTAGAGACTCCATGTTAATTAATATAGTTTTTTTTTTTTTTTTTTTTTTTTTTTTGCAGTCTTGTCTTTTACAGTTTATTGGAATTAAGAAGGGCTGTCAAATTGTCGGGGAAAGAATGAGCTCTTACTGATTAACATTGACTTTAATTCCAGTTTGCCACCAATGACCACATTGTAGAGTCCTAATGTGGTTCATCTCTTTGTCCCAAGACATAGCATAATCTGAAAGCACTTTCATTCTGTGAGCTAAAGAGTGACTCAAACTGGGCTCAAGTCATGAGAATTTTCTAAGAATATGCCTTATGAGAAGAACACAAATTTCGACGGGAATTACTAGTTTAACAGCTACATTTGAAAAGGGATAAGTGGATTATATTCAGTCTGACATGTTTATTGGGCAGAAGTGATTCCTGTGCTGTGAAACCATTTCAAAATAATCTTGACATCTCCAAGACCCCCCTACATGTTTTCACATGATCCGTGGCTGTTAAATTAGGGGCAGATCCCTGGTCTCGAGGATTCCTGTTGTCTTTGGATTGCAGATTATTGGGGAGCAGCTCTTGGCTTACACAGAACTAGAGATTCCATTCTAACTTATGTGTACAGCCATTAATGAAGGTGACTATCCTCAGAGTAGAGATCTCCAACCTTGAGAAACTAACAAGTTGGCTGATCCCCCCCAACCCCCCCCCCTCCCCGACTGAAATAGGCACAACTCTGTAGAAGAGGATCCCTGAACTATAGGTTGAGGTGTAGTAAGATGCTGTGACTCTTGACCCTGCCAGAAACCAGCTTTTCCTTTGCAACAATGTGTAAAGCATTGTTGACTCTGGTTATTTTAACTGCACCCTACAGAGGTGGATGGGAATTTATAAGACCTTTGGGTTCTGAGGCAAGGGAGGAGAGCTAACCATTGTTTTGTGGCACATGTCCTTCATGTTTAGCAGGCACTATTTTTTATTTTATGATTTCTTCATTTTCGTTTTCTGTGTATGAGTATTTGTGTACATTTATGTATGTGCAACACATGGGTGCCTGGTGCCTGTGGAGCCTGAAGAATGGGTTGGGGCCACTGTTGTAAGCTGACATGTGAGTTGCTGGGACTCAAACCAAGGTCTTTTGTAAGAGCAATAATTGTTCTTAACCACTGAGCCATTTCTCCAGCCCCATGACTAGGAATTTTTGTGAATGATGAATTAATACTTTACTAGACATTTTATGCATTGTGATTTATTTAAGCTAAAAACTGCAAAATATTGAAATTGTTTTGAAGTACACAGAATTATTTTTATGTAGAAGTGCAGTAATACTAATAAGTTCTCCATTCTGTTCTTCTTCTTTTCCTTCAGTGTGTCGAGATTTTGCTGTCCTGGAGGACCACACCCTGGCTCATAGCCTGCAGGAACAAGAGAGTGAGTACCAGTTCTAATTCATGAGCCTGCAGCTTTCTCTTTAGTGGCAGCTTGAGGCTGGTTTCTTCCTGTGAGGTAAGGAGAAAGTCAGTAAGTATACCTCATATCTTCCCTGAAGGATAGGTCTTGGAAAATGAGAAGGGTGAATAATGAATTCTGCATGTTCTGAAGTGAGTCAGGGTAAGAATAGTGTTTACTGTCTGGAGGGAAAGGACACAATCCCTTAGGAGGGAGACAGTGGTTGTAAATATATCTGTAGTATGTCAGAGGCTTGCCCTTGGACTAGAAACAGGGACATTTTCCACAGGCAATAGTAGTGTCTATGTTAAGTCACACTGTGGATTTGTTTGTTGTTGAGATAGGGTCTCATGTAGCCCAGGCTGATCTGAAATACCCTATGTAGTCTAGGGTGATCTTAGAAATCTGATCCTCCTGCCTCTGTGTCCCATGTGCTGGCATTACAGGCATGTAACACCACACACCCAGTTGATGCCATGCTGAGGATAGGACCCAGGGCTTCCTGCATGCTAGGCATGCACTCTGCCAACAAAGGTATAATCCCAGTCCCACATGGGGAATTTTTCTGAATACTTAATTTAGTCTTTTAGTGGAAAGTAAAACTTGATTAGATGGCAATTTATGAATTCATGATTTGTGAGTTCTTGGAATGTCAAGAGAGTTTAGTAGAAAGAACAGAATGAACAGTGGCCAGCTTAGAGTGTCTATATAGACATCCTGGCATTGCTACTTTTATGTCACATGATCAAAGGCAGTGACTTACTCCTTTTGGTATTTTTATTCAGTGGATTAATTTCTAAAGTGCTTTTATCTATTGTTAAAAGCATAAAATGGAGTGGTGGATATATTCGAGGTTCTTCTTAAATTAAATAAGAGTATTTTATTAACCAGTCAACACGTTGTAACTCCTCCTTCAATGGTTCTGTCCAGTTGAGCATCATTTGGCATCAAACATTCAGCGGAACCGTCTGGTCCAGCATGATCTGCAGGTGGCTAAGCAGCTCCAAGAGGAAGACCTGAAAGCCCAGGCTCAGCTCCAGAAGCGCTACAAAGACCTGTGAGATCTGGGGAATGGTGTTGATATGAGGCCTGCCTATGGGACCAACAGCTGGGGCAAGGAGGGCCCCTCCTGGCTCTGTTTCTTTTCTGGCTGGGAATACAGATTGGGTGGTGGCTGTCCAGAAATTTTCTTTGGAAATTTTTTTTGTTATTGAAATATGCATTGGGAAGTGTTAGTCACAGTAGGCACACTTTTAGCTCTATGACTTTGAGCTGATTGGTTGGTCTCTTTCAGTTTAGTCTTTGTACCCATGTCATTAAGAAAATAATCGCTTCTCTTCTGACTGTAAGCTTGTTTGGGGAAAGGACTGGAACAACGGGCACCAATTCCTTGTGTGCCATCATGGGTTCTTTAGTTTTCGTAGCCATGTTTGTTGCTCTATTTCTCTTTGATTGCCTTGCTTTTCAAGAAGCACAATGTTCTAGAAAGCACGGAGTTGTAGTATGATAGGTTATAAGTGCTAAATGTGAGAAATGCCACATTTCTTCATAGGACCCCAAGGGTGGGGGCTCCTAGGAAGCTAGAAATAGTGGCTTTCAGCCTTTGCTCCCTGGCGGCTGGCTAGCTGGCACACACAGCAGACATTTTAATTAATGGTACCTTTCACTCTGATAGGGACCTTTAGCTACTTCTGAGCCAGGGTGACCAGTATTGACCGCTCTATGCTCAGGTCGTCCTCCTTCCTCATGGCTCTGTATGTTTAGCTGACTGAACTAGAACTAGCCCTACCTAGAAGCAGGCCTTGAAGTTGTGAAGCTAAGCCTAAGCTACACTTTCATGTCTTCTGTGTCACATGTGACCTTTGGAATTTTGATTGGCTTTCCACGTTGTGCTTCTGCCTTCTTCCTGTTCCTTATCACCTTGTTTAAGGTTATTCCTTTGTTTTCATGGGTAAGATCCTAACGTGCTTGACCTGGAACATAAAAGTCTAAGCCATTTTTTATAACTTCTTCAGTGGCATGAGAAGTCATGGCATAGCTCATGTCTGACCGAAATCAGGTCTGTAGACTTTTCATTTAGGGATTGTTTCTTTGCTACCGTGTCTTAAAACGAAATCTGATGTGAGCTCTTGTACTCCCTTGTTTGTTTTCTACCACCTTGTGTGTGTATACACATTAGTGTATGTAGATACACTTCTAGTTTTAGATCTATCAATATCCAATTCAAAACCAACATTTTGTGATATAATCAAAAATGATTTTTATCTCCTTGGGTTTGTTAAAAGACTTGGGTTTCGGTTGCTCCAGAGAAAGTTAAGGTTCCCCTGACAATACTTTCTAATGTAACATGCTGACTCTGAGTATTGAGTATACAACCATGTCTGAGACTCAAAGAATATTTAAAGTTCAGTTATTAGAGGGAAAATGAAGGGAGATGTATTTATTTAGTAGTTGAACTGCAAATTATAATTTGAATTTTTTTTCTAGCTTCTTTTGAAGTAGTCATTTCTAAGCATAATTTTGTTCATCTTTCCTAGATGGCTACTTTGTAGAAGAGATAACTCCCTAGAGTTATCACATTCTGGAATTTAAAAACTCTCATTTTTCTTAAAACCTGAAATCAAAAGACTCTGTACCTAGGATCATACTTTATAGTTACTTCTGAGAGAATCAGACTTCTTCAGGATGCTAGGAGAGATGGCTCAGTGGTTAAGATAACTTGCTGCCTTGGGAGCATGCTCACAGTACCTTCTGTACCTCCAGTTCCAGAGATCTGATGATGTCTTCTTGCCTCCTTGGGTACCAGACATATATGTGGTGCCTATTCACACATGCAGGTACTCAGCACATACACATAAAATAAATGAATATATCTTAAAGGTGCTATTCTAAAGGTTCTTTTTCTCTTACCAAAACAATTGCCTTGGTTTCTCCCATCTGAATATATAAAAGACTTACTTTTTTTGTTTCCTCTGTATTGAGCATCATGTTGGTTCCATAGTAGTATTGCTTTAATTTCTGTTTTATGTATTAATATGAAAATCAAACAAATAAGCAGAAAACTAAAAACAAGAAACAGTGATAGCAACAGTGTTTCTAATGTCCAAAGCATTGAGAAAAACTGACACTTTCCAAAGAGGTCTCCAATGGAAACCACAGTTAATGAATGCAAGCTCTTTTTGTCCTTTTAAATTTTAACACATCTTTTAGTGTTCATTTCCAAATTTAAAAATAATGCAGATCATGTTTTATTTATACAACACTTTTAAAATCATACTACTACCACTGATCACAAAATTATTGATGTTTTCATGAACTTGCTCACTTTCTTTTTCTGTGTGCTCTGTATTTGAATATTGGCGGGTATTGATCTCCCGGGCTATACAGCTTCTGTAGAATTCTGGAAGACCCTGTATCTTCTTGTAGAGTGGTCCCAGTTGGCTGAAGCAATACTACTTTCATTACAATATCTGAAGGAAATGGCAGTTTTTCACACAGTCACTTTGTGATCCAGCTTTCTTCTTGGTTCAGTTAGACATTGGTCCTTTTTGTCACAGTCACGCAAATTGATTAAAATATGTAACAGCTTGCAATGAATGTTCAGTAAATGGTTCTGCTTAATAACAGTGTTCCCTTGTGTTCTTTGTTTATATTACCTTTGCCTTTGTTTTATAGTGAACAGCATGATTGTGAAATTGCTCAGGAAATTCAGGAGAAGCTGACTATTGAGGCTGAGAGACGACGCCTTCAGGAGAAGAAGGATGAGGTATGACTTTGGTGAGGGTCTATATCCATGGGAGAGGTTTAGCTCAGTGCAGCCTTTCTGGGTGGCAGCAGGACGCTGGAGTGCAGTAGGGCCTAGGTGTTGTTTTCTGTGGACCACTGTTTATGGCCTCTTGATGACTTGTGTTCCTGGGGAAGTCTTGCCGTGAAATCTGAGTTTGTTTTCTAGCACTACTGAAAGAAGTTATCTCCAGCGTGATGACTTAACAGGATAGGAACTTACTCTCAAAAACTGGAAGTCTGGCATGAGCTTCTCTGCCCACATCAGCCTCCATCGTCATTGGCATAGGCATGAAGCCCATGACTGGTTC
>CABHPP010139237.1:0-22212 GCA_902168425.1 Peromyscus attwateri | reverse complement strand
GGAGGGAGGGAGGGAAGGAAGGAAGGAAGGAAGGAAGGAGGGAGGGAGGGAGGGAGGGAGGGAGGGAGGGAGGGAGGAAGGAAGTCACCGAACCACCCAGTAGGCTGGAATTTGCAAGCACATAAACTTCTCTTGGAACCTTCCCCCGGGAACTCCAACAGGCCACATGAGGCTCTTGAGACCAAGCTCACGAAAATGACCCTGCACCTCAGAACAAATCAGGAGTGCTTCCATTTGAAACCAACACCTTTACGTCTTTCTCGGCCACTAGTTAGCCTCTGTCAGGCAATGCGGAACCTTCCTTAGTATGTGATTTCTGTCTCCGACGGCCCTTGCCAGGTCAAAATCAAGAGAAAAGAGATGTGGAGTGTGAGAACCCTGCAAATTTTAAGAGAACAGGAAAGGAACTCCTTTGCTTTGCCGAGTTGATTTGATACTTACAAAATGATCTGCTGGGCCAAGAATATTTTTACTTTGTGTCTATATAAATATTCTTCATTTTTTTATAGAAAGCACATCGCTGGTCTCTAAAAGCAAATGTGGTTTTGATTGAAGCAGACTCGAATTTCTATCTGAAGCCCGCTTGCTAACAATAGAAGCGGCTTTCCCATTTGCCAAGATCAATGTTGACCTGTTTTCACCTAAATTTTATAGATGTCAGAAAAAGAAACTGTTCACTGCTCTGTGGCATACCCTGGCCTTTTTCAGCCGCACTCTGCTTGAATTTTTTTTTTTTTTGAAACTCCTTTAAATTCCCCTTGTCACAAAAAACTAACAATAAGGTCAAGTATTTCAGTAAGAAATATTGAATTATTATCCAACATTGTCAACGAGCCAAGAACCTACGAAAGTTAACCATGAAATGTAGAAGAGAGAGGAGGCTTAACCTCGGGCCTCTGAGTCCCGCCTCCATCGTGAGGGGAGGGTTTTTGGCACTGGGGGGCTGTGGAGGAAGGAGGGCTGGCAGATGGGTGAAAAGGGAACCGGACAGCTCGCAATCACGTCCAGGCTTCCGTCCCTCAGGAGTGTCTTGTTGCACTCGCATGCTGCTGCAAAGAGCCAACTTTGATTTTTCTTGGAGAGGGCTCCGGGCACCCTCACATCTAAGCCATGCCAGCAGCATGAGTCTACTGAGCTCTCCTGATCCCCTGGCCATATCCCTGTCCATCAAGACTAATTTCTGTGACAACATAAACTTTGCTGCGTAGCCAGTAAACTCAAACCCGATGGAACTTGATGTGGCCTGCAAGAATGACAAGCTGGCAAGAGGTCGGGGCTGGAAACAGAGTGAGTCTCACCAGCCGGTGGTTTGGGAGGGGTACGGGTGGGTGTATGGATATGTACATGTGTTTTATTTGTTCTGATAACCCTAATAAAGATTTCATTAATCAGTAAACTGGCTCCCATAGGAGCAGAAATAAGCGCAAGTCTCCAAATGAGCCTCAGTGAAGCCAACCCCCCCACCCCCTACCACCCCCGCCCCCGCCACCACATCTGCCCGTCTAACCCTAACCCATGGTGGCTGAGGACACAGACCCTCTCTTATTCCAAGGGATCTGGACAGGGTGCTTGGGCAAGAAGGGATGGGGGTTGGTTTTCCGTTGGACAGGGAGACCCAACCTGCAAGGACACAGCAGTTCCAGGATGGGAGATGAAAGGTACCAGAAAAGAATCCTAAGAAGCTTACTCAAGGGGCTTTGGAGGTGAGGCTGAAATGGCTCCCCAAAACTTCCCTTGAAATGCAAATACTCTCTCTCTTCAAGGGTGAGAGTCAGAGAGAGCCACAGCACAGCCCTGGCTGGAATGGACTTGGAGGAGTCTATGTGAAGTCCTGGCGGGCATGGCATGGTGGGGCTCTGAAGGAGAGGTCAGAAGTATGGGTAGAGCAGGAGTCATAAGCATGCCGTCTCTCAGGATGGGGTGGCTCTCAGTGTATGCCCAATCATTCAGAGTACAGACTTATCCCAACTCTTGATGCCTGTCATCCTGTCCTACTGAATGCTGGAGGTCTTTTGTGCCAAACCTATCCCTTATTGTCCCATCAAGGTTTCAAGGAATCACCAGGCCGTAGGTGTTGGGTAAGCACCTGGATAAAACACATCCAACGTATGTAACTGAAATATATGTTGATTTCGGCTGCCTATACCCACTTTTGTCAAGCATTAAAATCTCACATTTCTTTGTGTCATGTACCTTGGTTTTAAATTATTAAATTCTAATCCTTTATCTCCACGCTGTTTTGGCCCTGCTCATCCTGGGGCTGCTACAGCTCCCCAGGATGTTCTTCCCTGCCCAGCTGAAAGTCAGCTCTCGTTGTGTGCAATTCCCCAGAGCATCACTTCTACTCCACAGAGACTCTGTGCTCAGCCTTCACTTCAACCCCTCTGAGAACCCGTCCTGCTCATCTTATCGGTGGGGTGAGGTACCCGTCACTCTCTGCCTCTTCTTCTTCTAAAGAGCCCTGGTGCTCCCGGGCAGCAAACCTCTCCTCCTGAGTATTGTGTTAGACGGAGGGTGCAGGGTGGGCCCTAGTTTAGCTTCAGATCCAAGATGCCTTAGAACTGACTCATCCAGATGAGGCTCAAATGTGATGTCTTTCCCAGAAACTGGTTGCTCCTGGTGTCCCTAGATCCTCAGATCACATCTCGGCTATACCACCTGCTGTGCAAGGAGGAGTGTCTCTCTCTGTCCCTGGGGACAGATCAGGTGATCTTCATGAGGTTAGAGTGTGTCTCAGTCACTTTCATATCCGTCCTGCCTAGTAAGTGTTCAATCCGTATTTGAACTTAGGGAAATAAAAACGTAACCCTTCACTAAGATCAGATTAGGTTATGGAATTGAGAAGCAAAGCAAGAGTCACTCTTTTCTCAAGCTGGGGAGAGGGTAGAGCTGGAGTCCCCCTCTTGGCGTCCCACCTACTTCTTCTCTGTAAGGCAGAAGCATTTGAATTGGATAGCCTTTGGCATAACCATAGCAAGTTGGGGGTCCTATGGCTAATTACATTCTAACTTCTGTCTGACAGCGACATTGGACTCCTGTGAGCTCTCACTGTCCTGTTGGCATGCTTTTCCTCTCCTGCTTCTTAAATTGAAGGAACATCAGATATAGGCATAGGTCATGCAAACAGAAAAGAGAAAAAAAAGAGGGACAAGTGAGTGATCTTTATTAGCATGTTAAGTGACAGCATGGTCCCGCCCTAGCACCCCGTATGTGAAATAATAGAATAGTCTTCCCTGAAGGGCCGGTGAACCTACCCTGAGCACAGAAGGCAAGGGGTCTGGACTGGAAAAGCTCTCTTGTCCACTGCAGGAGAACCAGCTCGAAAAGCATCACCAGTGCATAGGACAACTTTGTCCGGCAATGAATGGCTTCAACTCTCTCCTGCTGAATCTCAGACCTGGCAGGCTGACTTGGTCTTGCTTTCTAGAGAGCAATGTGCTGCTGACTTTAACACGGTTAGCTGAAGTGTGATATAGAGGCAGTGTGTTGGGAATTACATAAAGAAAAGTTTCAGGAGATTTGTCTGACTCAGTTTGTAACAAATGGAAATGAAGCGCATGAAAACCAGGGAAGCCACTAAGTGCCTAGTGAAAGTCTAATGCAAAGGATGTTTCTGTTATAAAGGTGAGAGAGTGCAGGGCTCGTGGGAAGAGATGCCCTAACCCCTGGACTCCGGTCTTGCACCCACAGGGTGATCTTGCAGAAATGATTTCACCTCTTCGGGATTTCATTTCCTCTTTCTCTACAAAATGACCATTTTTCCAGTGCCATGAGAAACAATGGGTCCCATTCTCCCTCTGACATTAGACAGACTCTAGCTGCCTCTTAAATCTCCCCATAATTTCTCCATTTTAAAAGCCAATTCAAGTCTATAGGTAAACGTTGTACGGTCCCTCCACAGACCATCTGGCAGGCAATTTATTATTGTCCATGCTTAAGGAGAGGGTCAAGAGAGGCGAAGTGGCTTTGCTCAAGGTCAGGCATGAAGTTAGCAGGGGTTAAAGACCTGGAACCCGCATCTTTCTGCGGCCTCCTGCTGTTCCCCTTCCACTGACTCCCTAAGGCGGAGTTGGCTGCAACACTGCTGTGCATAAGGAGAAAATGGCTGCAGCGTCTTCTGTTCGGAGCACCAGATCGCCCATGTCTGTGGTGGAAATGAAAGTTCCCCGGGACTCAATGTAAAGGTTAAGTACCTTACAAGTACTCAGTGGTGTAGAAAATGAGGAAAAAGGAAATGAAATTGGCCATAAACAGAAATCAAAACTACCTAAATTCTCTCTACAAACAAATGGCAAATGTTTTTACCTCCCTCCCCAATGTGTGTGTGTGTGTGTGTGTGTGTGTGTGTGTGTGTGTGTGTGCGTGTTTGCCTGTTTGTGTGCATATGGGTGCTTCTAGGTGTAATGTGTATGGGTGTGCACTAGTACTTGTGTGCATATACATACCAAGGGTTCATGCCTGGTGTCTTCTTCGGTCGCTCTCTACTTCTTTACCGAGGCTTCTTTTGAAGCCCAGAGTCTATCACTTTGGCTAATGTATCCAACCAGACAGCCCAGCTGACCACCGCGTCTGTCTTCTGAGCACTGGGATTACAGGCCACACCAGCCCAGCTTCCATACGGGTTCTGGTAAATCGGAACTCTGGTCTTGATGTTCACATAGCAAGCATGGTATCCATTGAGCAGTCTCCCCAGCCCCTGTACCTGACTTCCTAAACATCATCTTCATTGGCTTAGAGTAATTCAAAGAGTGACGACGAGATGAGAGAGATGGACTAAGGTGAGTCAGAGTGCTCCTGGCAGCTTTCTCATGGTGGCAGCCATTTTACATACGCTCCTACCTAGAGCTAGGAGCTGAATAAAAAGATTTGCTGAAACCAAGAGGGAGAGATTGGGAGGAAGAGGAGTCATTTTGATGATCTGGACTTCCCATGACCAGGCTCTCAATTCCACATAAGACAGACAGTAGACAGTCGCTGGTAACGTGTTTAAGATACTCAGAGAGAAGATCGACGTGATTTAGGGCAGGAAGCACTCATGGTCTCAACTCTGGCTTCCCCCAAAACCCTAAACTCTGGTGCAAAAACCTAGTGCACCCCAGGGGTTCCATTGCTAGCTGCTGCAGCTTTCCTCATCCCTAGGTCCTCTGGATCAGCTTCTCTCCCCTCAACAGCATGGCCTTAGGGCTCAGAAAGGGGTGCCAGGTGCCCTCTCTCCCTTCATCAGATGTGGGGGGGGGGGGGGACGACCTCACAGCCATTCATAGGAAAAAGAGAATTGGAATTGACAGAGATTTCTTGGCTGTGGTCTTTCTCTTTCCTGTTAAATGAATCCAACAACAGCCAAATTAAGTTTAATAATACTTTTTTCCCTCCAGTAGCGGTGTTTATATGAAAGTAAATGTAAAACCTTGGAAGAGACCGTAGATGCTGGGGTCAAGTCAGGGCCACCATCTCTGTTCTGAATGTGTGGATATGCTTTACACTTATGACTGATGTGATGTGAGAGCTCTGTGTTCCTCAGGGAAGGTGCCTATAGTAAGAAGCCTGTTGACAATGCAGTTTTCATGTTTTATAGAAAAAAAAACAAAACAAAACAAAAAACCTCAGGAGATTTGAATCAGGGATTTAGCTCAGTTATGGAGCACTTGCCTAGCGAACACAGGCTTTGGGGTTCAGTCCCTAGCACCACACGTACATTTTTTTTTGAGAAAGGGTAAAAGGGTTCAAATTCTATAGAAAACTGTCACTTTTGGATGTTTTGAATGCTTAAACTGTATTTAAAAATCATCCCACTTGTGGCTCTGGCTTTATTGTGATTCAAACTAATTGAAAGTTTTTCGTGTGCTTTTTAAAATAATCATCTTAATTATCATGAGTAATAATAGGTACCATCTATTTTGCACCTATTACATGCCAGACACCTTGCAAGGCATTTTCCTATCTCGTTAACTCATTTACTTCTCATAGCCTCCATTATACAGATGAGAACGAAGATTGTGTGCAAATCCACGGCTTAGGAAGGCTGTCTTTGCCGTCAGGCAGATCTAGGCTTGAGACTTAATAGCCCTGTAACCTGGGACAAGTCTGAACCCCAGCTTCCTATCTGTGAAATGGGAACAGAAACACTGTTAACCTCTCTGCGGGCTGCTGGGAAAACTGAGATAACGCAAGAGAAACATTGCAGACAGCACCAGGTGTGCGAGGCGTTCCGTGACTGCTCCCGCCCGACCTAACGTACCCCAGAGAGCAAGCAAAACAGCGGCTTCCAATGCCATCCCAAGCGAGGGGGCACCTCGGGCCACCACTTCCTTCTTCCCCTGGTGCAACCTGGACCACCTGGACTCAAGGCCAGTGAGGGAGGAAGACACCGGAAAAGCGCGAGGAGGGCTTTCTGCCTGGAAGGGAAGGAAGGGTGGTTGGAAAGAGGACCTTTGGGGTGTGGAGGATGAAGCAAAAACAGGGAATGGTAACGAACATCCTTGGAAGTGGCTGTTGGGATGAGCCTCCCACCGGTCCTGGGAAGTCTAGGAAGCTCTGCATAGACCCTTACCCACAGGGCATCCCTGTCCTGGAAACAACATCAGGCAGCCTGCCTCCTCGCAGAGTACGGAGCTCCATACCATCTCTGATAGGTCATTGGGAAAGAAGAAAGCCTGTTGCAAATGGGTCATATTCTAAAAGAAAATAGTATCTGACAGATTGATGGGCTCTGACAGGGGGAAGAAGGACTCAGAAAGATGGAACAAAGATGCCATTTTTGAAGATTGGCTCTCGGTCAGGATTTCACTATTTTCTATGGCAAAGGAACCAGTGAAAAGTTCCTCCTACTGATGAATATTTTTCTACAGTCATTCAAAGTCAAAGAGCCCGGGGCCTCGGACTCTCCCTCTGGAAGGACCTGGAGACTGTCCCCTGGATAATTCAGAACAGGGCCACATGGCGAAGGCGAGAGGCTCCAGGGTCCCAGTGAGCAGCCGGACGGGGAACGGGTGCAGTGGGGGGCACGCTGTTTTCAGCTCAGATGCTGTGATCTTTTTGCCAAACAGGGGTTTACAAAGCAAAAGCTTCCAGAGAATTCTCATACTTTCTGGCTTATTCTCTGGGTGTTCCTCTTAACAGGAATCAGCTGTTTGCCTTCTCACTCATCCAGCATGTCGCTGGGGAGCACTTAGCATCTGGTCTGGCTATTATTAAAAACAAGAACATCCCGCTCTGTCGGGGGAACAGTACCCCTGTAATAAAAAGACAGCAAGCATTTGCATTCAGAACCAGGGATGTGGCCCATGCAGTGTCTGCTCTTCCTCCCCCCAATGCTTTCGTTCTAAAGTCTCCACCATGGGTCTCCCTCTCCTGAAACACAGAGAGACTGGGCTTATGTTTTCCTTTCCTGGGGAGGCAAGAATCTCTGGTCCTGAGCCCCAGTGTGATAAATCTAAAGTACTCTTTTTTTTTTTTTTTTTTTTTTACAACTACGGAAATGAAAAAGTAAACAAGACTGGAGTTGCATTGGTACTTAAGCTCCAGCCTTTTGTTGTTTTTGCCTTTTTTTTTTTTTTTTGAGCACTGGGCTAGGAGCCTGCAGGAACCATATAATATAAAAACCTTGAGAGGTTTTATTAGCCAATAAAAAGCCTTAGTTCCTATTAACCACTTAACTCCTTGCTCAGATTCAGCACTTGCTCCCTTCTTAACGCTTCTCTGCCTCCCACTGCCCAGAACTGCCAGTTGGCCCACCAACCTCTCTCAGCACAACCTAGTTCACACTCTGTTCTGGAAGGTTCCGGTAAGAATTATCTTCGATGGTAATCTTGGCATTTGTCCTCTGCCAATGCACCAAGGACGAGATGTCCATACTCAGACACGGTCTCGCTTCCCACAGATCCCCACCCCCCAGATTCCTCAGCACCTGCCAAAGGGGCAAAGCCGTCATGACTTTCACGATCTTAAATATTAAATATCAGGGGGAAATTTAGGCCAAAGGCGTGACCAGTAGAAGCAGCCATGAACCTCTCATTTGGAGCCGGAAGAATGAAGAGGAATGAGAGACAGAAAGTGAAACTGGTCAGTTGCTTGACTGCCTGGAAAAGATGGCGTTCCTAAAAGCCAGCTACCTGATGTAGGAAGGAGACGGTGTCCGAGGCATTTAAAGCCTTCAACTGCTCCGTCAGCACTCCGGCCACTCTCGGCCCTGTGCTGGGCGTTAGATTGTGTTGGCTTTAAAGAATAAATAAATCTGCACACTTACATCAATCTATCATGTGATTGATTCTACTTGGAGGGCCCTTGGTACCCTTGCCTAACCCCCCCATCTCCAACTGCGCTAACCATGTCCTACTCTTCCCCTTCTCCACATTCAGGCTAATTCTAGTACTTCTGGTGCCCTAGAAGTTTCCTAAGACCTGCAGAGCACAAAACCACTGACGACTGCTTGTATTTTTGTTCTGGTCCTCACTCAAGCTGCATCCTTTGTTACTCCGTCTTCCGGTAGACTTCTTTGCTGTATGTTGTGTTGGCTTGCCTTTGTTTTATGAGAACGGCAGGTGGAAGGCTTCACTTCCCAGTGGCTCAAGAGTGGGACCAAATGAGCTGGGAAGGACACACAGCCATAAAGAAGTGTGCAGTTGGAGGTGGCTCGGTGGATAACTTCCCTGACTCAAAATCATGGAGACTGACTTGAGTTTGCATGTCCAGAATCCACAGGAAAGCTGGGCAGGTGTGGTGGACTGCCGGTCATTCCAGTGCTTTTTTGAAGGTAGAGACAGGGAAGGCCAAGAAGGAGATCCCTGAGACAAGCTGGCTAGCCAGGGCTGCCATCTCAGTGAGCTCTGGGTTTGAATGAGAGACCCTGCCTCAATTAATACAGTGCAGAGTGGTGGAAGATGACTCCCTGTGTCAACCTTGGGCCCCCACATGCGTGCACATCCTCCCCACATATGTGAAAGTACACACGCTCAAACACACATGCACACCATGCCCACACACATGGAGGTGAGGGGAAGAGGTGAACAACATTTGCAATGCTAAAAAAAAATACATAAAACAAGTTTTTCAGAAAAAAAAAAACTGAGCTAAGTGGCCAGACATCACTGTGGCAAGATAAGAAGATGAAGAAGTCTTAGAAAAGGTTAAGCAAGTTTCCAGAATTGCATCTTCCTGCTTTCTGACTGGCTGGGCCTCTCTGAACAACAGGGCTGGGTTGAGTCACAAGAAGCTCTTGAAGAAAAGCTTTACAAAAATTAGTAATGACCTCTTCTTAAATGTCAAGCTCAACAGGCTTCATTAACCCCAGAAGCATCCTGTGTTTACTGTCCATGTGAAGAAGAATTAGGAGCTGCGTGGTGGTGGTGCTTCTCCCAAGCCCCCAAGAAATTAAAGTAAAACAAACACCTCGAGCAAATCATTGCCATCCCCCAGAGCAGTGCATTTCAATTTCTTTAATGGTTTGCCATCCTCTCCCTTCCTCTCTTCAGGTATACTTGCATGGACACACACCACCCACCACCACCACCCCCCCACCACCCCCACCACCCACCCCCCCACCACCACCCCCCTCCCACCACCACCACTCCATACCACCACCACCTCATACCACCACCACTACATACCATCACCACCACCCCATACCATCACCACCACCACCCTCCCCCATGCCACCACCACCACCATGGTATATTATTCTCTGCAGCTTCACCTAGTCTAAGTTCTGAGGAACACCTTTTAAAACTCCCATTCCCAAGGTCTCCAGATTGAATAGCTACGGCTGAGAAGTACCTAGGAAGTCCCAAAGAGGCTTATCAGGGCGCATAGGGAGGATGGCAAGGAGAGAAGAGTCTGTTGCCTTTGCTCAGAGCCCCAAAATTTAAATGGCAATCCCTATCTGGCCTTCCTTAAACAACTCCAAGACCAAGGAGACAGCCCAGAAATGAAGAGGAGAGTCACGGGTGGGGGGGAACACATTGCAGTGTGCATAGGTAAGCATTCCTGGGGTGCACGCAGGGTAGACTGGTCCTTCAGCACGGACTCTGGGAGCAAACACGTGAGGATTCACGGCCTTGCGTGGGTGAGCTGGCGATACCACTGAAATCACAGGACTCAGAAAAATAGTCCCCCACCTTCCCTGAAAAAACCTCAGGCTGCAACGTTGTTCTAAGACGCTCGCTTTTGCAGTGCCCCCCATTTGCTGTTTTCTAGAATGGTCTCTCAGCTGATTTTCTCAGAGCTGGGACGGAGGCCACAATTCCCTGCCTCTAACCTGATAGCACAGATAGAGGTAGTGGCTTCACTCAGAGGAGTTAGTCCCTGTTTTCACGGTGGCTCCTGGTTGTGTCTTTACTGCTCATCATCCATTCTCAAAAGGAGTGGGTCGGGGGCCGTGAGCCTTTGTTGCTGTAAAACCTGTACTCGCTGTGACCAGGGGCTCCCCGACATTCTCCCTTGCTTTCCAGACTGTTTTCAAGTCTCATAAATACAAACATGTGGCTCTTCAACCACATCTGTAGATAATAACTTCAGGGGGCTTCCTGTTTACATGGCAATACCCATTTCCCAGCCAAATAAACTCTGTAACAGAGAGCTAAGGTGTTTATTGGGCCAGTCTCGGCTGGGATTGAGTTAACAGGAAACTCCCACTCTCACAGAAATGTCTCATGATTAAATATTTGGGACACGAGGGGTCAGAAGCATTGGAGAACTCTTTCTTCTTCCGCCTGCTGTTGCAATGAGAGAGCAGAGGAGCCAGAGGAAGTGCTGGCCTCGCAGCAGACTTCAGAGCAGCTGAGAGGCAGCAGAGAGAAGAGAAAATGTGCAGTTGAGCCAGGAGGATTCTCCTACTCCATCCCATCTCTGAGGCCTGTTAGGCGAAGGGATGGATAAAGGACCACATGTATATGGGAAGCCCTTAATTCTTCTGCTGGTGGCCTTGGCTTAGTAGGCAGCATCCCCTCCCACCTGCTCAGTTATACCCCCATACCAGTTCCACAAAAGACAAAGCTTCCAGCCTCCAGCTCCTGGAGATGTTGCCCATTTGGTAATGCCTAGAGGTACTTTTGGTGGTCGGGATTGAGAGGTACTCTTGGTATCCAGTAGGTAGAGGTTGTGGCTACTGATAAATACCCCACAAGGCTCTGGATACACAGAGAACTGTCTGGCCTGAAATGTTAAAGTCAAGGTTTAGACAGTGGGCAAGAAACTCAAGGTTCAGAGGAGCGAAGTGATGTGGCTGGCACAAAACAAGAGAGACTGACCGCCTCTGTACCCACCTCCCCTGTGCCTTTAAAACCCATGGAAATGTTTAATTTAAATAAATAACTGTGTCTTGAAAGAGCTACACACAAATTCTCTGGCCAAAGCTCAGCCATGTTCTTCTAGGATGGCTCCTCCCCTTAGGAATAATTTGCTTCCAAGATTTCTCCGGGCACAGCCCTTTAAGGGGAGGCCTCTACCCTGCTGCGATAAAGAGGCCGATGTGGCCAGTGACTCAATGTCTCTACACCAGGGTCTCTGGACCCCTATATTAGAACTGTGGTAAGTCAAAACAGACAGGCCATGAAATAAGTAACTACTCAGCCTCATGGAAAGGGAAGGATTTACTAAAAATAAGCACTGTCCCCCTGCCCCCCCCCCAAAAAAAATCCTCAAAATACAGTTAGGCTCCCTAGAAGAAAGCTTCTGAGGTGGAAGTCCTCCAGGCCAAGGTCCATTTTAATCACCACTAACCTTCAGTTTTTATTTCTAAAGACCCAAAAAGAGATATGGGAAGGAAAATGGACAACTCTCTCTATCTGGGCTGCCTGGGATCTGACTAGAGCTGGAAGAGGGCTGATCAATTGTTGGGTCCAATTCCTGTTCTCAGAGGTCTATCCACCTGGACTCCTCCAGAGCTGGATTCAGGGGCTTTGCAGCAGGGTGGCATGGGCACCCCCTCCTTCAGACTCAGGCGCTTAAAAACACGTTGATGGCCAGAGTTTCTGCCTGCTCCTCCAGAGGCAGGGCAAACAAGAGCACAGTGCTCACGACGATGATCCCCCTCTCACGAGGAGCAAAGGACCTCTGCTTTTACCTAGCTCAGGTACATCCTGGGAGGTGCAGGCAGGAGCAGGATGTCAGCCACGAATGAGAAAAGACCCAGGATACACACATAACAAAACAAAAAAACAAAAAAAAAAGCCTTTTTATTGAAAATTAAATTCAAACTTCAAATTAATATTACAATCATGAGGGAAAAATGCCAAATAATTCAATTTACAGTTGCAACATACAATACAAATAGTCCCTTTGAAGTTCCGAGTAAACTCATCCACAATCATGACCTGTGGTACAAAGCAGAATTTGTACAATACGTGTATGGAAAGCAAATCTTGGGCAATAGCAATCAGAGAAATAAAAAATAAAAACAAAAGCTGTATTTACACAAAATGCTACAATTTTTTGTTGTTGTTGTTCCACAGAAATCTAAGAATGGTAGGTATATCAAAAGACATGGAATTTTATTCAGCATACCTAAGAAATTACTGTACGTTATGGTTTTGGCTGGTATATTTTTAAAGTACGGCATTAAAAAACAAACAATTATTTGTAAACATGAAGTAAACAGACAACTAAGAAAGTTCTCACATAGGAAAAAAATCTTTGTTTTAGGTGCATTATCTTTTTTAAGAACAACAAATTCAAAATTTGGAAGAATCGTCTTTTATTGTCTATTATGTTCTCAAATACTGTGCATATAATTACTTCTGCTAATGCTTTCTATCTCTAGGTCAGTCAGTCCCTTTCCTTGGAGTGGAGGGAACCCCAACACGGCTCCTCCCTTCTGCATCTACAATGGACAGTCTAATGGTGTGGAGATGTTTCTCTCTCTATTTCCCAAGGGTCCCTAGGTAAAGGAGGAGACAGTTTAGAGGGCCAGCAGTAGTTAATCTGTGAAGTCTCTCATTCCCTAACCTACAACAAAAACCATGGTGCCTGTTCTGAACTCTGGCCTAGGTTAAAATTTCTAAGACAACTGGAGAGTATTATTCTAAAATCTAGCTGTGTGGGTCATACCATGAATCCCAGGGATGTCTGTGCTCCTTCGAGAACTAGGGTAGGAGCAGGGGGGATGGGGCTAGCACACATAGATGGTTCCAGAAGTAATAAGACATTGCTTTGGTCTTAAAACCACAAATCATACATGTGACCCAGTGCAAATGGAGCATTTGAGAGACAAGGGAACAGGAAGGGGATTTTAAACCCTAGTCCAAAAAACAGGGAAAAAAAAAAGAATGTGTTCTAAGTAACGGGAGTCACCCAATGAGGTGGCCAAAAGGTGGAGAGAAATACTTGCATTTTTCTCAAAGGGAGGATGAAGGGAAACAGCCTGTTTTCAAAAGTGTTTCAGGGTTGCTGCCTGCAGCCACTGTGATAACGTTTGGGCACTAACACATCCCCTCTAGTCCCTTACTATGTGTATTGTAAACTTTAAGAAGCCCTTTAACGTTAAAAAATGATGTAC
Organism: Peromyscus attwateri; assembly: GCA_902168425.1. Taxonomy (NCBI): domain Eukaryota; kingdom Metazoa; phylum Chordata; class Mammalia; order Rodentia; family Cricetidae; genus Peromyscus; species Peromyscus attwateri. Next base: position 8,723 of record CABHPP010139237.1, on the reverse strand, counting down.
AAACATAGTACCCTTTTAAAACAATTAAATAGGGTGCAGCTGCCACCAATGGTAGCATTTTCATGTCAACTAATGGAAACTGAAGAGTGTGACCAGACACTGGCCTTTGTAAGTGCTGCTGAAATAGGTATCAAACAAACCCATGGACAGCAGTGTGCTTCAAGCTACCACACACAACAATAAATAGCATCTGTTATGACTTCCATCTTAAGACACACACAGTGGCTTATCTAGCTGAACATACTTGGTATACAACCTTTAGAAGGCAAAGTGTTTTGGTTTGGTGGGAGGTCCCTCCCCCCACTTGTACCAGAAGGAGTCAGGGTGGATGCTAAGGAAAACCCAGACTGGAGGCACCTGGATCCACCTCCCCCAGACTGTCCCACGCTGGGACAAAGGTCAACCTGAGAAGGACCAGAGAGCAGCAGGGTCTAGAGGCCTGAGACGAATGTCTGCAGAGCTCCTCTTAGGATGACTCAGGATTGAAATGAAGGTGGCCCCCCCCCCCCCCCCCCCCCCCCCCCCCCCCCTTGCAGAATTTTCCCGGTGTCCTTGAAAGGTCCCTGGATTGAATCAGGACACACACCCAGGGATTGGCCGCAAGGCACCGGGAACAAGGAAAGTGCATCCTCTGGGAGGGCTGGATCTCAAATTCACACCGTGGCGAATGCCAAGTGGTACGTGGCCTTCCCTGCTCTTGACCCTCCCGAGTGGGAGCCCATAACATGGAAGGATTCGTGGAGGTCCCCACAGGCTGTGGGGACCAGCTCCCCTGGGACAGTGACTTTGTTCTGCTCCTTGGAAAGCTGCTGGGGGGCCCTCCTTGGGTAAGGCACTTGGGGTTCCCCTGAATGACTGTGTGGTAAGGCTGGTAGGTGCAGGGTCCTGGTGTGTCTGCGCTTCCCTACACTATACATGTTGTGACTGGGCCCTTACCACACATGTGGCTTTCAGCTGACTAGGTCCTCAACTAGGAAGCCTGCGATTTACAGTTTTGCTTAACTCTGCGACCACAGAACATGTTTCTGCAGTTATTCACTTGTGCTTAGCTTTTTAATATGACAAGAGCCATAATGACCATGCCACCACCATCCCCACCCCAAAAAGAAGGAAATTAGGAAACCACATGTCTCCAGCATTTCATGCTGGTAAAGGGGCCACATGAAGTGTTAAAGGGCTCCAGGGCCATGGTTGTTTTGTTTTTGTTTTTTTAATCCCTAATTATTTCTTTAAAAGAAAAAAAAAGCTGTGTCAGAGGCAATCAAAGACCTGAAAGAATGAAATATAGCATTCCCTTCATACATCACAAAAACAAACTACAACTAAAATATTTGGAGGTGAAAATTATCTTCAAAAATCAGATTGTGCCTGAAGGAATTAAAATTGCTTAGCAATATTTCAGATATGGCTCTAGCCCACTGAATAAAATTTGTTATTTAAGAAAAGGCACTTTTAGAGACCGAAGTCAACATATCATTACACTAAGAAATGTTCCAAAGGTCCAAATGTCATTAAATAATTATAAATATATCTTTAAAGTTATATGACCATTCACGTTAGCAAGTTACCTCAGATTTTACACATATTCATAATTTAAAAAAAAGAAAAACAAATAACACACAGCCAACTCAAACACTATATCATTATGGCTATAATAAGGTATTGCCATCTTCAGTTTTGCATAGAGGGAGAAGGGGAGGAGAGAGGAGTTGGGAGGATTTCTTTTTGGTTAAATGGGGGACGTGAGGGAACTATAAAAAAGTAAAATAAAATAATCTATCCTGATCAGTATTTCTGAAGTCACTTTCTTAGAGTAGGAAAAAAAAATAAGTGAACTGAAAAGTTCAAACGGGTACCTGCAGCAAGCCTGAAGGCAAACTTTGGAGCAGGTATCAGAAGGGACAGCACTGGACGCGGCGGCGGTGGCGGCGGCATCCATGCTACCTCTCGTCCCTTCCTGAGTGCACCACACTGGCTTTGTAAGCTGCTCTGCAGAGTGCACCGGCCCCCACACAGCCGAAGCGTGCGGTTTCAGAGTACAGGGAGGAAGTGGCTTGGCTCTTCTTCCTCCTGAACCCGGAGTCCACCTCTCTGAATTGGCATAGGAACAAGTTACTGATGAAAACAGACCGGACAACAATACCTTTGACCATTTGTTCCTTGGTAAAAGGGACATCTTAAATAGTAAACAATATGAGACCCAGTTATGACTGTCTCTACCCTCTTAGGGTTGCACGATCATGACTAGGGAGTGAATGAGAAATCTTCTAGATAGCTAATCAATATACATATATATGCACTCTCTTTATATATGTATATATTAACACATGTGGGATGTGGCCCCTGGATGCCGCTGGGCCACAGCTGAGGAATTTCAATATGGTCGCCAAACAGATTCATCCATTCTGCCACTAGAATTCAAAACAGTTGGGGAACTGCTGTGGCTTCCATCAGCGTCAACACCATCATTCTGGTTAGGCAAATTTGGATTTAATAGCGTGCTGCCATTCGAGGTGGTGGTGCATGGCGGAAGCATTCTGGAAGGAGACCGGTCCCCTCCCGGTACCATGGGGAACTGATAGGACGCTGACGAAGTGCCATAGTAGAGATATGGAGTGCTGCTGGTCTGGAAGGGTCCACTCTGGCTTTGGGAAGAGCCGGGGTAGGGTGGTGGCAGGTAGGTGTGGTAGTGGGTGGTGGCGGACATGCCGAGGGACATGCCTGACGTGACTGGCGGGGTGTAAGTAAAGGTGGCTGGGTAGTGCATTCGTGGGTTGGAGAAGCGGTTCTCAGTGAGGGATGAAATGCTTGGGAACTGCCTGGGGTCTGAAAAAGGACCCAGTTCTGAAGCACCTAAAAATTATAACAGAAGATGGGAAGGGGGAAACATCTGTAAATATCAATTAAAATGATAGAATTTTTTACAAGATTAAAAAAAAAGAAGAAGAAGAAAACTTTAGCTTTCTCCCGAGGAACAGCAAGTCACCAACAGATTTTCAAACGCACTGCTCACCTCGGGCTTCAGCTTTCCCCACATCACCGTCTGTCTCAATGACATTTATCCTTAAGTTCTCCACCTCCAGAAATCCCCAAGGGCTTTTAAAAGCCAAATGTGTGCTAGACCCTGCGTGGAAGCCAAGCCAGCATCCAGCCACAGGCTCCCTCACCAGACTGTGAGGCTGGCTCTTCGTTGACACTCCTCTCCTCCCCTCCCCTCCCTGCACTTCGGGTATCTGAAGTGAAACTTTTACTAAATCAGATCCATTGATTTTTTTTTCCTAACTCGATGTAAACAAACTCCAAAGATTTATTACTGTACCCCTTTGGAGGGGGCAGGGGCTTCTTTGCTAAGAAAAGTACATCTAACAGATTTCCTCAGCATATTCCTACTATTTCTTTTAACCTTTGAAAGAATTTAAGATCTTGTTATAATTCTCATCCTAGTCACCTCGAAATCACAGCAGATTTCAATGTAATCTAACACTATCTTGCTTTTCTGGGGGTGTTGGGGAGAATGGAGTCCTCAGAAATACTCCCTTGAGTCATAAACTAAGTAAGAAGGTATTGAGAGGGCGGGTGGGGTGGAGGGGGTGTGAGGACCTTGACTGTCACTGAATTTCTGAGTGTTGATGAGCACCACAGGAGCTGATTTAGGCCAGGTGCCCACAGCAGCTTTGGTAAAGGCTTCAAGCCCAGGAGAGATGATAAATGAAGGCTCCCTGACGACTGCCTGTGCCCTGCACTACAGCGAGCTTTGGGCGCTTAAAAGCCTAGAAGCAGATATGGCTTTCCCTAGAGCTTTCATATCTGGAGCTACCAGTGTGCCTCCTTAGCAGGTCCCTCTGCCATCTAACTCCTAGAGACTTTCTTTGCACGTGGAAACTAGTTCTGAAATGGGTAAAGCTCAGAGCTGTGACCTTGGGGTTCCTTGTAGTTTTCTAGAACTGACAGGATTATGGCAAGGCCTTTTGTAACATCAACGTCTCTCGCTGAGATTGTGATGCCTAAGTTTCCCCTCGCTTCCTGACTTGCATTTCCTGTATCTGCTTTTGCTACAGGTTTTGGTTGTAAGGGAAAGTGCTGAGCAATGCTTGAAGACCTTAATTGTCCCTGTGCCCAATTTGTCCTCAGCCTTTCTTCTGGGGTAGTCTGAAGGGATCATTCAAGAGAGTGTCTTGAAAGGGCCTGTCAGAGGGTGACTGGTGTTTGTAAAACTGCACATTGATTGTAAATCTTCACCAGGAGCTGGGATTCGGGCTGTGAAATACATGTGTCATACAAAGTAACTGCTTGAAAGCAACATGGGGTTAACAAACCCTTTTTTTTCTCACAAACCAGAAGACAGTAGCCCTCAGACAGCCCAGCCCAGCCCCCCAGGATTGTGAAGTCTCACCTGCCTGGCTCTTCTTGCTGAGAGAGGAAGGCCAGAGGCAGAAGTCAGAGGTGGCAGTATCGTCATCTGGAAAAGGAGGGGACGAGCTCTAAGTTCCCTTCCAGCTCTAGCATTGACATCCGGTCTACAGCATTGATTCCAAGGCCGGAGGAGAAACAACGGCCTTGGGGTGGGGGTAGGGGTTCCCATCCCTCGTTAATGCCATTCCAGAACCCACTGGCCCGTCTGCAGACGGTGCCCAGCAAATGAGCTGCCTCCAATACCAGAAGCAAACACTTTCAAGATGCCAAACTAACATGCATGCAGCCAGGCGCTTAGGCTCTGCTTTTCATAAACCCCTCTTCCCGGGACTGGCCTATCCCTCACCCCTCCCCCTAAATGACATTCTGAGAAGCCTGAGTTTTAGAAGGTGGAGGTAATGATGCTGTGAGAATCAGAAATGGGAGCAGATGATCATGCCCACCTTCCTACCACCACCCTCCACCCCTCCTCCCCGTTTATGGGCTGCCACAAATAATACAGACCCCAAGCAGAGGCCACAGGTGGTCCTCAGCAGTCTTCTTGCCCTACAGCATTTAGGTGAAGTTGAGGGGCCAGCTTAATAGATACAGGCAGGCCACTTCCATGTGCATTAAGTTCAGTACCCAGAGCACATGAAAAAAAGCCAGAAGAACTGTAGTAGCCGCGCTTAAAACATCAACATTTGCCCCTCAAAGAAGCACAGACTTCACACACAGATAGGCATGCTAATGTTTTTTTAAAGGCTTCTAACATGTATTTTTTTCCTTAAAACTATGTTTTAGGAATAATTAAAATTCCATATGGCTTCGCTTATTTTGATGCAGAAATCTCATTAAAACTCTTTATGGGGGACCCTGCTAGTAAACACTGATATGACTTTGTATTTACTCGTACCACACACCTCTATTTTAGCTGCTACGTTTTGCTGATGTTTTTATTGCTCAGCAACATATGCCAAGAGCGCTGTAGCTCTGGGTTTTAGAGACGTTAACTAACACAAACTGACAGTCATCTCTCAATGAATGAGCTCGGGTTGGGGTTCATTTGTCTTCATGGAAAACAACAGGACGCTGGCCAGTCACTTCTTTGTGACTGTGATGTCTTGAGGATCAACTCTTTCTTGACTGTGTGAACTAAAGTAGACATAAAAGAACTAGAAGAGACTTTTTGTAATCTGTGAACAACAGCCTTTTCCGGAATTTGCTCAGTCATTTTATGTTAGCAGGCATTATTTCTGAAGCTGACTGCAGTGTATTGGGGACGAAGAAACAGGGACGTTTCCTGTATGGTGGGCAGGTGGGGGGTCCTAACAGAAACCTCAATTTACTTATAATCATTGTTTCAGAGGGAAGAGATGTAACTACACATCTCTCCCTGAATAGGTCTGCACCCGAATTTGTACTCTGTCTTGTACAAGTGGTGTGGCTTTCTTCTGCACCTCCTTTTTTGGGTAATTTTGACTATGACACTGCTCCTTTGTGTCACCAGCCACATTACAGCCACAAACTTAAAAAAAAAAAGAAAAAGAAAAGAAACAAAAAAACTTTAAAAACACATACTAAATTGACTATGGAAAATGTCAATTTGACTTGTTAAAAATGCCCACAAGATGAACGCTTGGACTGGTATGCCCATCTAATTTTGTACATGCAAACCCACCCCACCCCGACCCATAGTGCCAGGCCTGTACCTCAGGACAACCCAAACATCTTAAAGCTCCGAGCTATAGTCTATGGAGTAAATAAAGCTAAGGTCATTCTTTTTGCTGTTGTCCATGTATATATAATCTTGTCCATGGACAAGGGACACTAAAATGTGCTGAAAAATGGAAACTGCCAGGGAATTGAAGGTTCTACTATCCACACTCGACCTGGTTCTACGAGTTTCAAAATTAACCTGGGGCGTGGGGGTGGGGGGAGCCGCACAGTTTAAGCCTGTAATCCCAGCACTAAGTAGGCTAAGGTAAGACTATGGTGTGTTTGAGGCCAATCTGGACTATACAGTGAGTTTCAGGCTAGTTCCAGCTACAGGGCTGAGATCCCTATCTCACAACAAAATCAAAGTTTCAAAATGGTGTTTCAAGTGCCTGGTGGGCTGACAGGAGTTAGTGAAACTCCAAGATGATGACGCATCTTCCTGATAGGCTAGTTTGACTCAACCTGGGGATGGATTGGCAACACTACACAGTAAACCTGAAAACTGTGTCAGGGAGGAGACTGAATTTTTGGAGAAATAAAAATGGTTTCCCCAAAGCTTTGTACCTATCAGCTGGGCAGTAGTGGCGTACATCTTTGATCCCATCACTCAGGAGACAGAGGCAGGCAGATCTCTGTGAGTTTGATAGCAGCCTGGTCTACAGAGTGAGTTCCAGGACAGCTAGGGCTGTCTTAAAAACAACAACAACAACAACAAAATGTACCTATGACATTTCCTGCTGTGTCCCCCTGATCTCCCAAGTTAGTCACAGACCTCCTTCTGCTGGTCAAAGTACTCTGATGGAAAAGTCTAAACTCGCGATGGAATGTCATCTAATCTACACTTGACAGTTAGGGAAGCTGAAGCCAGGGAAGAGCCAGTCACTCAAGCAGCATCCCCACACACTGGAGCACAGGGAAGGAGGCAGAGCCTCCTAAGAGCAGACAAGCAGTCTGTTTTACCCTGGAAGAATCCGGTTGAGCTAACCACATCCCCCCTCCCCACTTCTCTCACTACATTTGTCCAACTGGAAACTACTTAAGTAGACTCTTTTGGGATCTCAGTGTCCCCCCAGTGATAATTACCATTTGGGGGAACCCTCTTAGTGCTCCACTCTGGCCACATTGTTGATCTAATCTGATAAACAGTTAGCAACCAGTTTCAGCTCTCAGGGTACAAGAAGAATGGGAATCAAGGTCACGGGTTCCATCCCTCGGGATCTCCTGACTTCCTACAGATGCACTCCATTCCCACCACAGCTGGAGCTGGACAGCTTGCAAACACACGTAGCTGCCTCGAGGAAGAATGTTAAGAGCCTTGCTGGTGGAAGCGGCAGCGCCAGCGGCAGCGCCAGGAGCAGCAGCCCCTCACAGGCTGACACAAACTGGGAAGAATACACTAATATAATGCCCACGAGGTCCAAATAAAAACAAAACCAATGTTAAAAGTAAAAACACACCGCCTCGCCCCGCAAGATCTGGGAGAGGAAAGGCAGCAGGCTCTCTACCTCGTCAGGTTTCTGGAGTCTTCAGAGAAGGGGAAAGTGTGTGAAACCCAGACAAGAGGAATACAAGAGAACCTTTGGACATGCCTTTCCAGGCCTCTAATCATCTACTCTAGGTCTTTCATGTGCTGCTTTCCAATGCTGCTTACCCTGGATCACGTCTGACTCACAAGTAAAGACAGCTGTTGAAGGCACAGATCTCACCCCATCAGTGCTTACTAATGGGAATACTCAGTCTTTCTTTTTTAAAAATTACTTACTCATTTTGTGTGTGTATGTGTGTGTATGTGTGTGTGCTACACATGTGTGGGTACCCATAATGGCTGAAAGAGGCCATTGGTACTGAACTACCTCTCTGATCCCCTTTTTTAGAGGGGGTCAGCCTTTTTTAGAGGCTAGAGGTTTGATCCCCTTCCCTTTTTTAGAGTACTGGGGATCAAACCTCTAGCCTCAGGCATGCTAGACAAATGCTCTACCACTGAGCTACAGCGCTCCAGTCCAGGACCTTATAATCTCCATTTCTAAGCCCTATCTTTAGGATACATGCATCATTTAGTAGACCTTCACTAAACAATTGTTGACTGGAAACAGGCAAGGAGGTCTTTACAATCAAAGGAAACTGGACTTGGAGGACAGTAGAGGAAGCATTTGTCACTAAGGGGTGTCAGTAGAGAAACGGGGCATGTCAGCTTCCCCACTAAACATTAAGCAGAACCGACACACCCCAGCTGAAGGAGGAGAAGAAATACAGAGCGCCTTGGATCTAACTGGACGTTCAGTTAGATCCAGAGCCCATGCTTGCGGGGAAGGACACCATTGTGGGACATGAAAAGCCAGCAGACCTGGCAGCCAGGTGTTAATTTCAGAGATACTTTGGGGCCGGTTACATGGCAGGAATTATTGCTTCAACAAATCTCCAATGAAGCTCATGAACTTTTTATTAACCTGACACATCCTTCCCAGGAACGCAGACCACATGAGACCTACACAGGGCTGCTGTCCTCTGCTCTGCATGGGCTCCTTCCGCTTCAGCGCTTGGGCTGCCCCATCCCACTGCCTGCTTACATAACAACTTCCTATTTCGCTTCTCTTCCAACAGCAGTCATTTTC
>CABHPP010139236.1:0-34740 GCA_902168425.1 Peromyscus attwateri | reverse complement strand
GCCCCTGCCTTGTCTGAGAGCTCCCGACTGGTCAGGCCACATGTGCCGTGTGCCCCTACCGTGTTTGAGTGGGAGCTCCTGTTGCCTTGGTTTAACCATCCTAGTGGGTACAGAACAGTGCCACCCCACGGCTCTAATTTACATTTCTCTGTGGCTTGTGATTTTGAATCTTTCATGTATTTTTTTCATCATCCTTTTGTCTTTGGTGAAGCTTCCATTTTAGGTTTTCTGTGAACAGTTTCTGAGAAGTTATTTGAAGCTCCAGGATGTCCATTTCTTGAGAGCAGAGGTCACTGCTAGGACTGTAATTGTCCTGTGGGTTTGGGATGGAGGGCTGCTGGTGGTGGGCGCTGTACCTGCCTCTCCTAGGGTCATGTTTCTGTTGTTGGTGTGAGATCTCGGCCCTCCCACTTCCTTTCAGATTGACTGACTGCTTTTATGGGTAATCGTGAGTTAGCTGTCAGAACTGTTTGAGACTCATTGAGATGTCCTGAAGAACAGCCCGAGTCAAGTCCTCAAACTATGAGGCCCCTGCTGTGCTGCTCCAGCCAGACTCTGCCGTCCAGGAAACGTGGCACAGCCGCCCAGGCACCGGTGCCCTTGAGGAGCATGTGGGTGCTGTCGAGCAACCCCAGGCGGCAGTACTTTTGTCTTTGGGGAATTGTCTCCCCACTCTTCGGCTTTGGCACAACTTTTCTCCACTGTGCTCTGGGGGGATACTCTTCCAGTTGGAGCTTTCCTGGTAAGTTAGTTACTGAGAATGCAGAAGGAGGCTGTTGTTTTTCCTATTTAACTGCAGCTTTTCAGTTCTCTGTAAGGTCTTAACACCAATTTTTGATGATTTGATACGGCAAGTTTTGTTGAAAAGCCTCTTACGAGCTGGGCGTGGTAGCACATGCCTTTTCTCCCAGCACTTGGGAGGCAGAGGCAGAGGCAGAGGCAGAGGCAGAGGCAGGTGGATCTCTGAGTTTTAGGGCAACCTGATCTACATAGTAAGACCCTGTTTCAAAAAAAAGAAAGAAAAGCCTTTTGAACAATGGGATACTTTCAAACTCTTTAGAGTTTTCAGTGGAGAGGGTCTATATGAATTATTAGCATTAATATAGAAACATATGATGCCAAATACACTCTGTGACAACAGGAGTGTATTTGGTGTCATTACAACATATAAAATGATCAAATCCTGGGGAGCCGGTTCTTCCCACATTTGCTAATGTCATTTGACGTACTTGGTATAAATGAAGCTTGTTTAGTGGCTTCATGGACAGGACTGGAAATGGTTTCTCCGTACGCCCTGGTCAGGGCTCATCACTCCTCTGATGTATGCTCAGTGCTGGCTGCTGAGCGTGCTGTCAGGGAGAGCTTATCTACACGCAACCACGTCATAACATGGCAGTTAACTGCACAATACAAGTTATCAGTCTGTTTCTCAATGTTGTGTTCTCATCTCAGCATGTGAACTGGGCCTGCATGTCTTTCAGTGGTCATAGAAAAGGTTTGGGTCCCCACTACATTATTGTTAGCCTAATTTTAGTTAGGAGATCTTAGGACCATAATTCATTTTGAGGGGATCCTTTTTCCATGTTTACTTGGATTCCTGACTTCATAATGAATGAGCAGAACCTGCTTTTGAGGGATTTTGTTTAAAATGAGTAGAAATGGAAATGTCCATAACTGCAGTGACAGCATGGGATGTGCCCACCCAACACCAGGATCTGCTTCCTCTTCTCTTCGTGCTATGGTAATTCCCAGGATTTAAAAAAAAAGGTTGTATTTATGCCTATATTTGTGTGGGCACGTATATATGCCTTATGTGTGTGTGTGTGTGCCTGTGGAGGCTTGAAGAGGATGTCAGCTCCCCTTGAACTGGTGTTACAGGTACTTGTGAGCTGGACATGGGTGCTGGGAGTTGAACTTGGGTCCTCTGGAAGAGTAGCAATGCTCTTGACTGCTGAGCCATCTTTCCAGCCCCCAGGAATCTCTTTCTTTAAAAAACAAAAAAAACCCCACTACCACCACCAACAGCAGCAACAGAAACAACAGTTATCTGTGCTCTCTTTGCATACTTGAAGTTCTGGGTTTAGTCCATAGCACTAACTAAACTAAAAATCGCAAAACACATTGTATAGACTTGTTTAGGGTCGTTAGCTCTCTGCTGTGAGCATGCCACTGAGTTAGTACAAAGAACCTGTGTCTTTTGGTGCTGAAGGTGGAAACCAACACACAGAACATGCTGGACTGTCGTCTGACTTTGCCACTGAACTATTTCATGCTCCAGCTGTAATGTTCTTATTTTACATGGGTACTAGTATTTGAATTTCATTGAGATTAGCTATATGAAGTTGGTAAATCAAATGGCATTAAGATTAAAAAGCTCTTCATTAAAAAAAAAAAAAGCTAAGAGAGCAAAATTGCAGACCATAGTAGAAAGAGAAATTTGCATGACTCATAGCCACAATTTATAAAGAATGTGAAAGAATAATGCTCCCATAACTGCAGTGAGCTGTCCAAGACTTGAATAAGCAGCTCACAGAAAGATGCTTATTTGGCTAAGTCCAGAAACTTCTAAAGATGTCCTCAGAGTCATTTATTAGGGAAGTAGAAATTAGAGTCATGATGATATAACATTATAGTTTTAACAGGCTAGCAAGTGAGACGGGCCACTCAGCCAGGTGTGGGGCAGGGGAGACGGCCACACCCAGGTGTGGGGCGGGGGTGGGGGGGGGGGGGGGGAGGAGAGACGACTGGCCACTCACCCAGGTGTGAGGCAGGGGAGACAGGCCACTCACCCAGGTGTGGGGCAGGGGAGACTGGCCACTCATCCAGCTGTGAAACATGTGAACTTAAGTAGGCATGTTGTTCCTGGAAGTAAATCTTGGCCCAACCTTTGACATAGCAATTGCGTTCCCAGGGGTACAGATCCAACAGCAAGCCACACACATGTGCTCCAGGAGAATGTCCAGTTTCATGGCAGCATTTAATGAACTGTTCATCAGTAGCACAGGGAATTATACTTTGGTGTGTTGGTTATGACTTGATGTGAATGTTCCTTTTCTCTTGCTGTACCTGACCAGTTCAGAAATGGGCAGAAGCAGTCTGGGGTTCTGGCAGTCTTACGGGCCATCCGCTTTGGAAGTCACCAGGGCCTGCTGAGGTGCCCGCAGTGCTCTTTGTTAATTGAGTGGCAGTTACATGGCGGTTCACATTGGTGGAAACTCTTACACAGATGCACTGAGCAGTTGTAGACCTTTCTGTGCATTTTTAACTTCAGAAATCATTTTGGAAATCTGCTAATCCCATTTCCCCGCTGTGTATCCAGTCACACCCTGGAACACTAACAAGCCAGTGCAGTTTTTCAGTCCTGGCTCTAACTGGTGTTCAGAACCTTCCTACCTTCAATGGTTGATACATGCATTTGACTATTGTGGTTTTACTCTTTCAAAGGCCTTGGTGAACTTTGAATATTTTAAAGGATCAGAAAAAAAAATCTTGGCTACTAAACTGGGAATAAACTACCATGGTTTTATTAAATATAGAAGTCCATCAATGTTTAAAAAAATGTTTTGAAGAACCAAAATAAAGCACTAGTAAGATCATATTATTAGTGAACTAGCCATTTCAGAGAAAATATTTTTCTCCTGGACTAGCACATGTCTAACTAGACTTAGTATGTTTCATTAGTAATAGGATTTTGCTTGTGCCTTCATGAGACACCCCTCCCCCACCCCACACACTTGCCATGTCCTGCATCTACTTGTTCTTCATCTAGCATGGTTCTGTGGGCTGTAGTGTTCTTGAGAACAAGGACTGTTCATTCATTTCTCCTAACATATTCCGTTGCTTACATTAAATAGCTAGATATGTTGATTTCCTCTACTTCTTACAGAAGACTTTGTGGTTAAACACACACCAGAAAATTTAAATTTTATTGCATACTTTTTTCATATAAGACAGAGTTGTAATTTATTACAAAATGATGTTGAAATTTTCAGCTGTCGTGCCTCTGGCCTCCTTTCTCTGTCCATAATATATGTCAGTGTGATGAACTTTGTCTAAATTTAGCTTCAGATGATGTAGAGAATGTTAATTAGAAAGAGGAGATCCAGACTTACATGTTTGATAGACTGATTTCATCCTAAGAACAGTGTGTGCAAAAATAAATTATAAAGCTATAGAGCTTAGATGGTTTTCTGATAATTTCTTAACTTGGCTTTGATGTTGAACCCATGTGTATATATTGAGAGTTACTAAGTTTTATTGTTAAACCACTTGGCCACACTTAGAAGTTAGTTATGCGGGAGGGGAGCCATGGCAACTTAAAAAGCTGATTTCACTGATTTAATAATGCAATTTCTAACAATCATGGGGGAGGAATATATTAAATTTATTAGTTGATAGTTTGATTTCCTTATTAACAATTTTTTTCAACATTCAAAGCTTTTTTTTTTTTTAAAGTAACAGTAAGCTCCAGGGTTAGTTTTTGTAGCTATGCCTGGCCCTTTGGCCTCGGACACGCTCAAATGTTTGCGCTTGGAGTGGATATAGGGTTTGGTGTGGTTGTGGGGGGTTCTTGGCGCCTTACCAAAATGCCAGTATACCTCTCGGCCTTTCTGAGGACCAGATAGGAGCATGGTGCCACAGCCCTCAGAGGTGAGGATCTTACCGCCGCCTTGAGAATGCTACTTGGGGCCTGGCTGCTCACTTGTAGTGTACACACTTTCAGCTTGGGTACTTCCAGAATCCTCACATCGTCTGTGACTGCTCCACAACCACAGCTGATTTGTTGTCTAGGCCAGAAAGCTTCATCTTTCAGATCATGCAGGACAGGGACCAGGTGGCTGGTTAGTGCGACTCATAAATCACATTTTCAGCACAAGCTGATTGAAGGTGGAGTTGGTTCACTTAGCCAGAAACGTGTACAGCTTGACTAGCAGCCTCGGGTAGACGTCCTGGCCCTTGGACTCCTTGCGCCAACCTTTTGGTCCTAGTGGGGAATGTCAGCATCCATGATGGCGCCTCCTGCTCTGCCAGGTCCAGGAAGACAGAACTGCCCCAGAGTGGACCAGAAAAGGGCTCTCGGTGAGACACACTTGTGACACTACCTACACAGGATGCTCTCTATTAGTAAAATATTTCCAGATTTGCAGTGTGTGCCAGCTTGGGGTGACTGTGTAAATACAGTAATTGTCAAAGGTACTGCATTCAGAAAATAGGTAATTTTCTTTCTTTTTCTTTTTCTTTTCTTTTTCTCAAGACAGGGTTTCTCTTTGTAGCCCTGGCTATCCTGGAACTTACTCTGGAGACTAGGCTGGCCTCAAACACAGAGATCTGCCTGCCTCTGCCTCTCTGAGTGCTGGGATTAAAGGCGTGCGCCACCATGCCTGGGTAATTTTCTTTATAATTTCTAGATAACTTATTTGCTGAGCCTAAAACACTAACAAGATTGTCATTAAAATACATTGAATATGTAAGATTTTAGATCAACTTCAGATTTACAAGAAGGTTGAAAGATACATACTTTAAATTTCCCTCAGTTGTAATTATTTAACTGACACTTTTACCAAAAATGTATTTTATTTTACTTAATGTTTTCTGAGATGAAATCTTCTGTAGCTCAGGCCTCAAACCTGCTGTGTAGTCCAAAGTGACCTTAAACACTAATCCTCCTGCCTCCACTTCTCAAGTGCTAGGATTATATTTTGTGTCATTATTCCTGGCAAACTTAATTTTCTAAGAAATTATTGACTTTTACTCTATGTGTATGTGTGTGCCTACATGCTGTATGTGTGCCATATGTGTTCCTGTGACCTGCAAAGGCCAAGGCCAGAAAGGATATCTGGGGTTACAGGTGGTTGTGAGTCACCATGTGGGTGTTGGGAACCAGCATGTGAGTCCTCTGTAAGAGCAGCCGTTGCTCTTAACCACCGAGGCATCTCTCCAGCCCTAAGTTTACTGCTGTAACTGTCTTGCCTCTGATTTTTTGCTCAGTAGAAAACTATTGGTCTATAGTTTCCTATGTTTAGATAAAAGTGTGGCACTTTAGTTGTCTTCTTTCTCCCTCAGGTATATTTTCCTGTGCTGCAGCATAGAGTCAGGCAGTGGAATGCTATGAAATTTGTGTAGTGTTCAGGATTCATGTTCTTCAGTTATGAGCATTAATAAACTGTTGAATAAGGCTCATGAGTATCATTTAATTACAGGATCGGTAGTCTAATGAAATGCATCTTTTATATTTTTATAAATCAAAAATAAAGTAGCTTGAAATTGCATATGCCAAATATTTATTCCTTTTTGTTTTCTGTGGTAGTTACCTAAGTAACATGAACAAGGAGGTTGTAAAAGCAGGGAGATGCTAGACTTTATTCCCCGGGAAGCTACGACGTGTGTGTGTGTGTGTGTGTGTGTGTGTGTGTGTGTGTGTGTGTGTGTGTATATATATATATATATATATAATAAAAATGTGCCTTTCAGAAGCAAGGCTGTGCTGAGATGAGAGTGTCCTAGGACACATCTTATTTGAGTAGGGTTGAAGTGGAGAGAGATCACTTTTAGCACCGTGATAAACATTTGCTGCTCCAGTCCAGTAGTTCCATTTCTGGTTTAGCTGGAGCCCTCCAGCTTTTCCAGTGACAGTACATGGAGCTTTCACTTCAACACTTGGGTTCCTTTTTGGTGAAGTATACTCCTGGAGATGTTTTCTGATCATTGTGTCTTTAAGAAAATAGGAACAAGCTTGGCGTGGTGGTGCACACCTTTAATTGCATTACAGGTGGATGAGTCCCTATGAGCTTTCGGCCAGCCCCTGGTGTACGTAGTGAGTTCCATGCTAGCCAGGGCTACAGTGCAAGAACTATTTCTCCAGCTTCCTTTCCATTCCTAGTTTCAGTTTTTCTCTCTACTATCATTCTGTTAGTTTTATTATCTAACTTTCTTTCTCAACTTTTACTTTTTAAGGTTATTTTATGTGTATGTGTGTTTTGCCTGCACTTTTAGCTAAACATAATAAACTATAAGACAAATAGTTTTCTACTGAGCAAAAAATCAAAGGCAAAGACAGTGTGTGTGCCTGATGCCTGCAGAAGTCGGGAGAGAGAACATTGGATGCCCTCAGACTAGAGTTACAGGTAGCTGTGAGCTGCCATATAGGTGTTGGGAATCGAGTCTAGATCCTCTGCAAGAGCAACAGATACTCTTAACTAATGGATCAAATCTCCGGCCCCATACCCTGACCACCCCAGCTACTAATTACCCTCTTCCCTCCTCCATATTGCCTGCATCCTGCTTCCCTCCACTGCTCAGAATGCTCACCAACAGTTCATTCCTCATCTCTGGTATGCAGTCATCAGGGTCTTTGTTGTCAAGACTCTTCTCAGGGTAGCATTTATTGGCTGTTGATTACAAAAGTGCAGAAGTTAGGCAGGCCAGGTGGGGTGCATTGGATTTCCATAGTGTAGGGTTACCTGCCTTCTAAATGCAGCTGTCCACTGAAGCTAAATTCACTTCCATGTCATCTGAATAGTGTTCGGTTTCTCTAATTCCAAGGGTTCCTGTCATCCCCACTAAGGGTTAACACCACAGGAGTCTCCAAGACAGGGGCCTCATAGGCGTCACTGTCACTCAGTGCCTGCTCTGTGTTCTATCTGGTTCCTCTACGTTCTACCAGGGAAATTTGTTTGAAGGTTCATACTCCCATAAGGGGTCATTGATCTTAAGTCAGTACCCATATACACTCTTAGAATTTTCTAACACAAGTGTCTAAGACAGTTCAGTTCAAGAGTATTAAAGATCTTTGTGTGTGTTTACTCTATGACTGGTATCTGCTCCAAAACGGGTCTAGTTACTGGAGGAATAAACCATGTGGCTTTGTAGAGGTTGAATTGCTAATCACTCATGGCCAGTGATTTAGTCACTCACACCTGGTCCATAAAGCCTACACAATGAAGCCCCAGCCTCTGTAAAAATCCCTGAAGATGGTTTCTGGGCTGTTGAACAAATGAAGGTGTAGGGAGAGTGCTTGCTTCTCTCCCTCTGCCTAGCATCCTCTCATCTCTTCCATTTGGCTTTTTCTCACTTGTACCCTTTGTAACAAACTGATAATTGAAGAATTGCTTTCCCGAGTCCGGGAGCCATTCTAAGAAATTACTAAACCCTAGGAGGGGATTGTGGAGCCCCAGTTTACACAACACACCTGTCAGTAGTACAGAGAACTAGCCTCACATGTGGCGTGTGAAATGGGAGCAGTGTTGTGGGAACATGGACTTAGGGTTTCTAAGCCGATGCCAAATGCACAGGATGAGCATTGAATTAATTATGGGATGGGTATCCAGTGGGTGTCAAAAATTGGGGAATTGGTTGGTGGGGACAACGCTCACACATAGGGTGCTGAAATTAGTTTGGGTGTGAGCAGAAGATGCAGTTTTTCTTTTTACTTAGTGTTACCAGTGAAGCTGTGTTAGAAAAACAGAACTAGTAGTTGTATGTATGAGAGGACATATTTGTATAGGAATATGTGGATTGATTTGATAGGTTTTGGGGTGGTCCGCTCAGGCAGGCCGTGGTGCAAATGCAAGGCAGGACCCCTTGCCCTTTGGGGCCTTTGCTGGCCTTTCAGCAGATGAATTGGAGGAGGGCCAGCCACCTAACTTGTGGTAATCTTACTGTTGTCAGTGTTAGCCACATCTAAAACAACACCTTCATCCCAACATCTAGATTAGTGGGTTTCTGCTCTTCTATTTTCTCTACTGGGAAGTCCAAGGATATCACATATGTCGAGGACACTCTCATTATTAATGAGTTTTGCCGAAAATCCTTGATTAGTGTTTGACCAAGTAAGTGAGTACTATATGCTGGCCAAGTTAATACATAAAACTAACAATCTTATCTAGCCCATCTCTGATCAGGGTAGAAAGACACTGTGTGATTGGGTAGGAAACCCCTGGGATTTAGACTTGAGATGCTGACACCCTCAGCCAGCACACTGACTGGTCATGCCCCAAGCATTTAGCAGCTGTGTGTTTTGCTGACCATAGAACATACACAGTGCTGTTACCCAGCCTTCCTGAGAGATATCCCCCTACTTGAGTAAACAGGGCAGTTATGATTTGAGCCTGTTTCTTCGTGCTTATTTTTAGTGAGATTTGTATATTGGCTGGATTTCAGATTTTTTATAAAGAACCTGATTATTTAGAATTCAGGCCAAACGCACAGTTGTTACTGTAGAGAGGAAAGCAAACATTGCCTTCTGATTTATTCATGTGTTCTGAAAGAAAGATGGAGAATTCCTGTACCTAATCACATTAATAAATTCAATGACTGTTTGGCTGATACTTACTGTGTACCCTTGAGAATAAGAACTAATGGTTTGCCAAAACATCCTCTAGTGTATTCTGTAACAGTTCATCCCTTCTGTTAACCTGAATAATTGCTTCTTTTTAAGCAAAGATGTCACCTCTACTTAACAGTGAAAACCTCTTCTATGGGCCGTGGAGTTGCACTTTTCGAAGCATTGCTGTTAGAAGGCAAACAAGATGAATTAGAAGTGAATCAGCCTGGGCTGCCACTGATGTGTCTGTGTAACTCCCATCTGTCTTGGGATTTTGTACCTACTGTCACATGTATAAAATACGGCCCGTAATCATCTCACTTCTGAATACCATTATACAGTCATTTAAACCCAAGAAAAATATTACCTTTGATGCCAAATTGAAATATGTGGCTTACAATTCTTTCAGATTACTAGCATCTGCTCCCTTTAAAGGGTCCGAGAAACCTTTGCGTTAGGGTGTGCTTTTGGCTGCTGAGTGTTACCTAGTCTCTTGGTGGCCAGGCTCCTGTGCCAGTTAGACCTTGTGGCTCACAGAAAGACAGCTAGCATCCGATCGCACCAGGTGCTTTCCTCCTTAGTTCTCTTTGAAGTCGGTTAATTTGTGTGAAGGTTTTCTCTTGCTGCGTCTCCTTCACTGTCCACAAAGGTCACCGTGGTTCCTCTGAGACCGAGCTTCTCTTCTTTTTAAAGATAGCCTGTTTAAAGAAGCCTTGTAGAGTGCAGTCCCCCCTTTAAAGGGGCCTTGTGGAGTTGTCTGTTAGCCTTCTTTTACTGGACTTTTATGGATATACTGTTGGCACCATCAGAGTCCCTCACTGAGGAGGCCTTCAGCCTAGAGTGGTTGGATCGGCCTGGCTCTTAGCTTCCCTTGGCATAAGTGAGTTCAGGCCATGATCAATCCAAAGTGCTGAGTTGTAGGACTTGCCAGTACTACATTTAGGCAAGCAGCGTGCTCCACTCCCAGCAGGATTCATTCAAACACGGTTCACCCGACCTCATGGGCCTTCTTCAAAGCAGAAACTTAGTGATCTTCATGCATCTCAGAGTGGCTCTTCTGACCCTGCTTTTAAACCGCCAGCCTTATCCTTGGAGCTAACCCTGAACAGTCACTGGTGCCTGTCCCTCTAAATGATGGTAGACATATTTCAACAGTTCATTTTCTGTGTACTGAAACTCACACTGGACATTGAGCTCTGGGTTGCAGAGAGGATTTGGGGACCTGTCTCAGTGTATGTGTGTTTGTAATCTAGTTCTCTTGGTTTGAGAAGTTGTACTCTTCTCATTTCTGTAGTACATTTGAGTGACAATGTTTCATTCAGCATTTGTACCTTGTTTGTGGCCAACAAACAAAATCAGTGTTTTTGTCCTTTAATACCTACCTGTAAGTATGGAAGAAGCTTTCTTCAATGTTGCAACCTGACTCTGGGATTTTATTTTTTTAAGATTTTATTTATTTATTATGTATACAGTATTCTACCTGCACATTCTACCCCTGCAGGCCAGAAGAGCACACCAGATCTCATTACAGATGGTTGTGAGCCACCATGTGGTTGCTGGGAATTGAACTCAGGATCTCTGGAAGAGCAGCCAGTGCTCTTAACCTCTTGAGCCATCTCTCCAGCCCCCCGACTCCAGGAATTTAAGAATCTTTTTCAATAAATAATGAGTGAGATCTTCAGTTGTGTTTAATATTGTTTAGTGAAAACATAACCTTCATTGAACATACAATTAAAATTATTCTTTTATTTTTTAGGTTATGATAATTTCAGGGCTCTGTCATTTTAGATTCTAACATGGTACATTCAGCTTCATAGTTCACTGTTAAAATCCACTTTGCTTTCTGGAAGTTCTGCTGTTGGAATTTGGGTAGTTTGCCATTTTTATATACTTGCCTTCCCATAGCAGAAATGTGAGGGTGAAGTTGCTGGATGATAGGACAGAGCCAGGAGTCCGGCCCACATGTCTGCACCTTTGTATGCAGGAGCATGTGAGCATCTGTTGTACGTCTTTCAGGCACCCTCACCTGACTTTCAGAGTTAAGTCACGGGATAGGCATATGAGGGTGCCTTTTAAATTTCTCCGGTTGCTAGTTAGTTTGCTTTTTGGTGTTTTTTGTTTGTTTGCTTTTGGTGGTGTTTCAGCTTTGAACTCCAGTTTTTGCGACTACGAGGCAAAATGTCTGCTGCCCTGTCCAGTTTCTCCAGTTGTTAAAGACACTCACTGTCAGGGCCTGGTTTCCCTTTCTTCACAGCATCTTCTGGTTTCTCCTGGGTTGTTTGCCTCTCCTCCATGTTTAGGAGTTACACATGCAGTCATTTCTCAGGTGTCGCTTATGACTTGTTATTTTTATCATGTCACCCTCAAACAATTCTGTTGTATAATAATGTTGAGTGGATTTATTATTAGTACTTGTGGTCTTTCTGTTTTGTATTGTTTATGTTTTATGAAGCCATAAAGTATCTTTTATTGTCTACTAAAAGTTTTATAATCTTGCCTTTTACATGCAAGTTAGGTTAAATTGGGATTTATTCTTATAAAAAGGTAGAATGGGAATTCAGATTAATTTGCACATGGATGAACAGGTGTGTACAAGTACCATTATTAAATAATTCAGTTTCTGCATTAATCTGACATTTTTGCTGTGTGTAAATAATAGTTGGGAGGGAGGACCAATATCTTCCTGACTTTGTTATGAGAATTGGTATTCTTCTTATAAAGTAAGATTTATACATAGCTTATTGAGTTTCTAAAAACAGCTGTGGTTATTATGATAGATAGGTAGATAGAAGATAGACAGATAGGTAGCTATAGCTAGCTAGATGATAGATAGGTAATAGATGATTGATTGGTAGATAATGGATGGATGATAGACTGACAGATGGACAATAGATGACAGATTGGTGAATAGAATAGAAATATAAATGCATGAGAAAGCACACATGCATATGTGGCCTCTCTCTCCATCAGTGAGCATGCCCAGAAGTATTCAGTAGCAATAACTGCACCTGCAACTGGATTTTTATTTGTAAATGCCGTTCTTGGGGAAAGGAACCCTTTTGGAGAAATGTGTGCTGTCAAGGGTGGAAAGTACAGACACGTACTGACGGAAACTTTGAAAATGATAGAATTGTGTCAAAATGACCCATCCGCTGTCTTGAAGTTTTTACTGTCCAGTTCAGGCCGACTGAGTTAGCATATTAACAGTGGCAGTAATTGACAGCAGCAGAAGTAAAGCAGTCGAGGGTTAAACTGAATGAATGAACCATGTGACCGTGAGAGCAGATGTCTGCAGTGACTGAAAGCGGCTGTGCTCTTTCCTCCTCTGTCACTGTATTCTAGTATGGAATTCCTGCATTGTTTTTGTCTTCCTGATGTGGGGACACATTACAGCTGGCTCTAGTTTTTGGCTGCCAGGGGTCACACTACTCTGAACATTTCTGTTTTTGTTGTTGGGAGACACATTGCTCTTCCCTACCAGCTGCGATGTTCATGGCTCAGGCTCCTATACTGAAAGGTAGATAAGCAAGAGAAACACATACAGCTGTATTTAATACAAGTTTTCTGTGTCCCTGAATCCTTCAGAAGAAACGAGGTCAAAGGAAATGGGATGCAGTGGTAATAACTTGGGCGTGGTCCACTTAGCTAACTTCCTCAGGTCTTAGTGTCTTTGTCTTTGTGGAGATAGGAGCATTCTGGGGGGGGGGGGGACAAACGGAGGAGGATGACAGCTCTGCAGTGAAGGTCTCCTGCTTCAGTGGAAGTCTTGCTGCAAGGAAGGGTAGCAGATGGTCAGAGCCCCCGTGCTTCCACAGTCCACACAGATGTCCAAGGACTTAGTCCTCCTGGCCCAGCTTCCAGGATACTGTAGTCTCCTGCTGGTGTCCACTTCTGCAGCAGACTGAACAGACTTCAGTCCCTTCCAGGCATGCTGTCCTCTCCTTTTCATTTCACCCTTGCTAAAACCCCACTGGAATGAAATGTCGTTTGCACTGTGAGGCCTGTGGTCTGTGGTCCCTGGCTTCTGCATAATCTCTACCTCTCCTACTCATTTGCTTACCACTTGGGAAATTACAGTATTAAGTTTAAACATGGTAACATGCATTAGTACACTTAATGGTGAGATGAACTCAAGATAGAGAAGCTGTTGAAAGTACGCAGGCTTAGAAGTCAAGACTAGTCTAAGCCAGGTTTGTTTCTTACTTGAAAAGTCGAAATTTCCTGCCCTGTGTAGTAGATTGGAAGCTGTTGTACTGAAAATACATTAGCTTCAGTCTTTCAAAAGCCTTCTGAGCTTTAAAGCTGTCAAGACTTGCAGCCAGAGTCAGGGTCAATGACCTTCCGAGCTGTGTTTCCCAGCTGCTCGTGCTGCTTTGGATCCTGTATGGCCCTCAGCAAATGATGTTAAAGTGTGGGGTCTTATTTCAGGGTCTCTGTGCCCTCCTGCCTGCTGCTTTTCTTCCTCCTCTGTATGACAGTCACCTCCTGCTGTCCCTGTGCTGTGTGCAGCTGGGAAGAGGTAGTGTCCCGTTCAGACTCAGATGGGGACTTGGGGAAGCTGCTGGGGACACAGGCTTCACTGCAGCCGTGTGTGAGGGCCGCTGATTACTGTGGCCCATCTTCCTGACATAACAACTGTAGGATGCTCTGCTTTCTGTTCAGAAGGAAGACAGGTGAACCAGAGACAGACTCCATGGTGAATCTTCCCAGATCAAACACCTGTGAAGATAGCTCCGAATTCAAGGAACCCTGTGTTAGCTCCCTGCTTCAGCTTACCTGTTCTGAACGTAGAGAGGAATCATGTAGTATTCCCCTGAGTCTGCGTTCCTGTGTGAACCTGGTTGGGAGACATGATATTCATCAGCATTATTGCTCTGGTCCACCCCCTCCCATCCTGTACTGTAGCAGACAAGACTATAATGTATAGATTGGCTGTCGGTTTTTGTAAATAAGGTTTTACTGGGATAGACAAACTCATATGGTCTATGGCTGCTTTTGTACTTCAAAGGAGGACTAGATAGAAAGACAGGACAGGGAGCTTATGGCCAGCAAATCATAACACACTGTCTGGGCGTTTCCAGAGTCAGTTGATTGATTTCCTCCTGTATACTGCTCCACTGTGTGTCTGTTCCGTGGTTTGTCACCAGGTTCTGCCCATTAGTATTACTGTTTCTTTGAATGTTTCTAGAGTTTCTTGGGGACTCCTGTGTGTGCATTGCTTGCAGATAGCTGCTCAGGGCGACAGCGTCTATTGTAGTCTGTGTTGTTAGATACTAACACAGGTTTCCAATTTTTACATACTCGCAGTCATGAGAATTAAGTTGTTCACATACTAAGATGTCTGCTGATGCAAACACGGCTGTCACCTCAAGGGGAGGGAGAGGTAGTTTATTCTTGAGCCAAAGAATAATGATCATGGCTTAGGAACACAGGTTCAGGTGGCCCAGGACACCTGCTCCAGTGTGGTGACAGTTTCATGGAGTGTTACAGATCAAAAGAAAGCGCTAAATCAAGACACATTTCAGAAACATTGGTGAGAACTCAGGTGTGGGGGTTACAGAAGAGGGAGTCTCCCTTGTAAGGCTGGGTGCTGTCTGAGGACATTCTTGGTTTGGGGCTGGCAAAAGCTGCTAGCCTCTTGATACAGTCTGGAAGGTTTCCCCTGCTAGTCAAATGGAAGGTCAGGCAGAGGTGGGCAGTAGGTTGCCATTAAGGAGAGAGATTAAAGGCAGCCCAAAGTAATTTGGCCCTGTATCTGTAACACCCCAACTTTCCACAAAGTTTCTAATTAGTCAACCAGCCTGGTAGAATCCTTAACACGGGTGTGCCTTTGTTTTTTCTGGGAATTTTATCTCATACATAATATGGGCTGAGTTTCATATTTTAGCTGTTATGACCAGTTACCTATACCTTGTGGTAGAATACCATTACAGTTTTCCTTGTGTTTCCATAGTGGTGGATGAAGCCGAGTGTGTTTCCAGGTGGATACTGGCCATTTTGAAATTCTGTTTGGTGGCCTGTCTTTTTATTGTCTGTCTTATTTATGACAGTTCTTCATGTATTTGGAATGAGTTCTTTGGTGGTGCATAGGTGTGTTGATGCAGATGTCATCTTCTATTTTGGGGCTTCCAGTTTCCCTTTCACAACTCTGCAAACTTTTTAATTTTTATTTTTTAACAAACCATTAATAATGCAACAAGACACATCACATGGCATGACCACATGGCACAGCACTGCACCTCACCACACCACACCTCACCACACCGCACCACACCGCACCATACCTCACCATACCTCACCACACCTCACAACACATCACGACACTGCACCACACCTCACCATACCGCACCACACCTCACCACACCTCACTGCACCGCACCACACCGCACCACACTGCACCACACCACACCGCACTACACACCTCACCACACCTCACCGCACTGCACCACACCGCACCACATTGCACCACATTGCACCACACGTTACCACATGTCACCGCACCACATCTCACCACACCTCACCACACTGTACCACACCTCACCACACTGCACCACACTCAAGAGCAGAGAGAAATGAATGCACCCAGTCTCCCTGCTTCTCCTCTTCTCTAGCCTTTTCTTGTCCTATAGTTTAGAGCTCCCTGCGCAGGGATGGTGTCGCCTACAGTGGGCTGTGTTCCATTATCAGTTTACAGTTAAGGCATGACATGCCCACAAGCCAGTCTCTTTTAAACAGTGGCGCAATTCACACTTTCTTTTCAGGTAATTCTAGGTTCTGGAAAGTTCACATTAAAGCTAACTGTCATAAGGCCCTTTAATTGAGAGTGTGATTTGCTATTGTGTTTTGATTTCATTAATGTTTCCTATGTTTGTTGCAATGTTACCTATGCTGGCCTCAAACTCCTCAGTCTCCCAAATTGCTGCCACCAAGGTGGGCACCTGCTGTACTGTTACTAGATCTCCAGGCTGGGCAAGGATGGCACTTTTATATTTCATTTGTGGCTATGAAAAGCCATTCCAGTGTCCAAGAGTCTTGGTTGAAGCACATGTGTGCATTTTTTCTGCTCAGGACTATTTCCTCAGATCTTTGAGTTTAGAGATTGAGAAATCGAAGCTGATTTGTCCAACTTTATGCTATATCAGGAATAGGTTGAGTGTTGTAGAGGTCCAACAAACATGCTTATCTTCTTAGAATTTTCTTTTAAAGCTACATAATGTTTGAGGTCCATTTAATATTTTTCCATTTTTGTTTAGAAATCCAGAGATATATTACTCAGTTGAAATGTGTTGCTTATTTTGTTTTTTGAAATTTGGATCTAGAGCAGGAGAAACAGCTCAGCAGTTAGGAGCCCTTGCTGCTCTTACAGAGACTCATTCTGTTCCCAGTACTCACATCAGCTCACAACCTCCTGTAACTCCAGCTTCAGGGGATCCAGTGCTTCTTTCTGGCCTTCATAGGCACCCACAAGCACGTGTACTTAACACAGACACAGATACATAAATAAAATTAAAGTTAAAAAAAAAAATGAAAGCCCAAGGCTGGGTGTAGTAGCACACACCTTTAACCCCAGCACTCCAGAGGCAGAGGAGGATGTCTCTGAGTTCAAGGCCATCCTGGCCTACATAGTGAGTTCCAGAACAGCCAGGACAATGTAGAGAGACCCTGCCCCCCACCCCCAAAACAAAGCAAAGGTTCGATTTACAGTTAATGCAGATGGTCTTAGAAATATTTATAATGCTGTAATGTTGTAGACACCTCTGATCTAACCTAATTGATGCTGCTTCCTCCAGGAAGGCTAGCCTGTCCACTTGAAAGATAAGTCCTTTGTCAAGATTATGAACATTGTGGTCTTAGTGACATTTCTTGTGCTCTTACAAAGCTTCTCTTCTCTGTTTGCAGGTTATGTACACGTCGTTTGTGTGGATGCTGCTGTCTTAAGTCTGAGATCATGGCACCAGAATACAGTAAGTAACCATGCCGTCCTTTATTGAAGAGTGTTGGCTCCTGTGTTTGAATTCCTGGGGATGGAACTCCTAGATGCATACGGTCAAGTGGACCATCACTTTAGTTATGCCCCGGCTGTATGTTTTGAGTTTCTGATTGCAGAGAGAGAAATATAAAAGCAAGGAAAACACTTAGTTCCCCCTTGTTCACTTGATCTTCTGGGGTTTGACTTTTTAGCTTTATATACAAATACATCATGATAGTCATTTCTTTCATGTTCCTGTACACACATTATTTGTCTGGACTGCTTCCTGTAGTGGCCAGCAGAATGGGCATTAGGGCTGCACCATCTCCCATATGCCATCTATTCCCTATGTTAGGAGTCTGGGAAATTGACTGCAGTTGGAAGGTAGGTTCTGGTGAGCTGAAGTCCTATCCTGCTTGTCTACAACTGGTTCACTGACTCTGGCTCCATCATCCACTCTCGGGCAATGCCTAGCCAGGAAGATGGTCTCAGGGACAGCCCTCCACTCCTGTTCTAGCTTGTGAGACCCTTTGGCAGGCGTGCATGGAGCTTCTGGCAAAAGTCTTCTCATACTTAGGACAGAACTCAGGGAAACTTGTGCTTTTTCCTGGATGTCACTGTGTGCTGGTGTGAGGTCTCGTGGCTTCAGACTGCTCTTCTCCCACACTGAGCAAGAAAGCCACACAGGGTGGAAGACAGAGTCCAGAATCCAGAATCCAGGGCAACCAGCTCTGAAGCCTGTCCCTTCTTGGGACATTCAGTATTTGAGCCAATCCATTTCCTTTGTGTTAAAGCCAGTTTGAGTTGGAAGCCAAAACATCCAAATGATTCACTTAATCCCCATTTTATTTTTAGTAATCCATTAGTTTCCCCTAGGGAATGTGGGAGTAATTGCAAAGCAAGGCACAGTAATACCATTAAATTAAACTGGCGCAGTGTTGGTGCTGACTGGCATCCTCTTCACTCTCAGCAGGAGTGAGCTATAGTGAGTTCGTATTAAAAAATGTGATGATAAAGACAGCGCTGTCAGATTCCTTCTCTTTTTCATGTTCACCCAGAAGCTTTTGCCTCTTACTCAGCTGGCCATGGATGCTAGAAAGGGTCTTAGGCCACAGGCATGAGCCATGTTCTCGAAAAACATGGCTGCAGGCAGTATGGACCTGTTCTGTTTTCCCAGAACAAAGTGTGCTCATGTTTTTAACATTTGTTTTTGTTCTTCAAAAATGATATTTGCTTCAGATATAAAAGTGGTGTGAGGAAGATAATAACAAATATCCATTCATCCCTCCCGAGCACATGAGAATTTTGACAGTCATATCAAGCAGTAAAAAAGTGTACTCTCTTTCTCTGCCCCTAGGGAACCATTACTCTGCTTTCACTCTTTATTATTCTCGTGTATTTGCACTTTTACCACATGTGTATCACATGCATTTTGAATGCCTTTGCTTTCTGTTGAGATGAGTCTTGTGTGTGAGGCTGGCTTTGACCTTGTTATGGAGTTGAGCCTGGCCTTGAACCCTGATATTGCTGTCTCCACCTTCCACTGGGATTGTAGCTGTGCTCCACCAGGCCTGACTGGTGTGCTTTTTAACTTACAAAAAATGCAGATGCCGTACACTGACTGTACAGGAAGTTTAGAAGAGATGCAGTCAATGTAAGGCTGTGGTTTCTGTCATAGACACTGTCTTAGGGTTTCTATTGCTGTGAAGAGACACCATGACCATGGCAACTCTTATAAAGGAAAATATTTAATTGGGGTGGCTTACAGCTTCAGAGATTTAGTCCATTATCATCATGGTGGGACGTGGTGGCATGCAGGCAGACATGGTGCTGGAGCTGAGAGTGGAGAAGAAGCTACATCTTGATTCGAGGACAACAGGAAGTGAACTGAGACACTGGGTGTGGCTTGAGCATATGTGAGACCTCAAAGCCAGCCTCCACAGTGACACACTTCCTCCAAAAAGGCCACACTCACTTCAACAAAGCCACACCTCCTAATAGTGCCACTCCTCTTGGGGGCATTTTCTGTGAAGCCACCACAAACACTTTCAAAGGTGTGTTAGTAAGCATCCCAGTCACGTGTATTATAACATGCTTTAGCCTTCTGTTGGTCAGTGGGTCTGAATCCCCGCAGTGACAGCTTTTATCTTGCTTACCCACCGGAGCTCTTCCCTCAGCTTCCCGGTCTGCTGCTCAGCTCACTTTCTGTCCTGCTCTCCTCCTGTGCAGGCTTGAAATCTCACAGGGTCCTGTTACCCAGGAGCCTGCTCCCTTTGGTAGTCTTCGCCCTGTGTTCAGGGCACAGGCTTTGGCAAGCTTCATCTGAGCGTTCTCTGCACTGCACCAGTAGCTGTTGGCCTGCACAGCTTCCTTCTGGGCCTTCTAAACTGACTGCTTTGTCTTCCTACTGCTCTTATCGGGGCAGTGGTTGTAGAAGAGACTTCTCCAGGCCGGTTGCAGCCGTCTTGTACAACAGCTCCTGTGTCACTGGGAGCCTCCTCATAATCCTTGTTGTCCTTGTTGCCTTGGTGACCCAGTGCTGGGTTTAGAGGTCCTGTTGTATCATTCTTTCAGTGTTGGTTTTGTTTTGTTGTTATTGTTTTGTGTGTACGAGTGTTTTCCCTGCATGTCTGTCTGTCCACATGTGTGCCTGGTGGCCACAGAGGCCAGAAGAGGGTATTAAATTCCTTGGAACTGAAGTGACAGCCAATTGTGAGCCACCATTGGATGCTGGGAACCAAACCCAGGTCCTTTGCAAGAGCTGCCAAGAGCAAGAGCTCTCAACCCTCAAGCCATCTCTCTAGCCACTGTGTCTTAGCATTCTCGACAAAATGTAAGCCATTTGATGTGGTATTATAAAGGTATTGTAAAAAGTTTCTCATGCTGTTGGACGATTTCTGGCACACTCTTGTTTGGAATGTTGCATTCAGGAATAGGAACAATCCAGTTGTCTATTCCTTCATTCAGAAATCATTGTCATTCTACCAATAGAGTGTCACAGAAAGACTTTGCACAATAAAAAGCAGATTCCTGTTATCCCATGGAGTCATTTTATTTAAATGTTTAGCATTTGCTAAAAAGCAAACTAACATTTTTTCCCCCTCCATACTTCTATCTGTGCAGGGAGAAAAATCAATGTCTTTTTTTTTTTTTTTTAAAGATTTATTTATTTATTATGTATACAGTGCTCTGCCTGCATATATGGCTGCAGGCCAGAAGAGGGCACCAGATCTCATTGTGGATGGTTGTGAGCCACCATGTGGTTGCTGGGTATTGAACTCAGGACCTTTGGAAGAGCAGTCACTACTCTTAACCACTGAGCCATCTCTCCAGCCCCTCAATGTCTTTTATTGAAATTAAATTTTAGGATTTTGTTTTTCATACATGTATTCTGTTGTTAGTAATAGAGTGGTTTCTTAAAAAAATTTTTTTTCTAACTAACTACCCTTCACTATCACCATGGACACGGAATCATTTTATATGTATGTGTGTGTGTGTGTGTGTGTGTGTGTGTGTGTCTGTGTGTATGTACTGGCCTGTACATGCCTACTCCTACATGCATGCCTGTGTGGAGCTGAGAGATTGATTAATGTTGATATCCTCTATACTCTCCACCTTTTTTTGTGGGGAGTTGGGGGGTGAGACAGGGTCTCTATTATGTAGATTTGGGTATCCTGGAACTCTCTGTGTAGACGAGGCTGCCCTTGAACTCACAAAGAGTTGCCTGCCTCTGCCTTTTGAGTGCTGGGATTAAAGACGTGTGCTACCATGCCTGGACCCATCTTAAGTTTTGAGCTAGGGTATTTTACTGAATCTGGAACTTACCATTTCACATTTCAGTTAGACTTACTGATCTAGCAGCCCCCAGGGGCCTCACATTTCCACCATGCCAGGTTTTAGATGAGTTCTTGGGATCTGAACAGGGACCTCCATGTGGACACAGCAAACAAACACTTTACCCACTGAGCATTTCCCAACCCCAGACCCAGAATCTTATGTTTAAAAGTTGCTTTTTCAGCCAGATGTGGGCCAGATGTGGGGTGACTCCCCAGCAATCCCAGCACTCTACAGGCTGAGGAAGGAGAATCCTATCCTCAATGCCAGCTCTGCCTACATAATGAGATACTGTTTCTAAGAGAGAAGTTTGCCTATGTTAGATTTTTGCAGTACAAAATGGGAATAATCAATCCATGAAGCTTGTAAGAAGGTGCACTAAATCTTAAGCATTTGGTGGCAACATAAAATGTTCAGTATATACCGTAGGCAGGGCATGGTGGAGCACACTTTTAATCCCAGCCCTCGGGAGGCAGAGGCAGTTGGATCTCTGATTTTGAAGCCAGCCTGTTTTCCATGAGTTCCAGATCAGCTAGGACTATCTAGTAAGACTCTTTCTCAAACAGATACACACACACACACACACACACACACACACACACTCACTCACTCACTCACTCACTCACTCACTCACTCACTCACACTAAATAGAGGGCTTGTTTTGGATGTTTGATTCAAGGTATTTAAGTCCTAAGCCTATAATAAGCCTTGAGGCTATTTCCTTGTTTAAATGACTTTGGCACTGTTTGGTATTTATTGAAAACCCACTGAAATCTTTATTAAAGGCAATTCAGCTCACCAATACTACTGTTTCCTGTAGAATTGTGTCTTCTGTTTTTTAACCCATGGATGGACTTGTTGACTTGGATCCCCTCCCCCACCAAGACAGGGTTTCTCTGTGTAGCTTTGGTGCTTGTCCTGGAACTCCCTCTGTAGACCAGGCTGGCCTTGAACTCACAGAGATCCGCCTGCCTCTGCCTCCCAGGCATTGACAGTGGGATGAGGAGCTTCTACAGGGACTCAGATCTGTAATTAGGCCCTACCCTCTGCAACGCATTGGCCATAGCCCCGTCGTCTGGGAAAGTAATACACGAGTCATCTAAATGGACACAGAGCATCCAGAATGTTTTCTAGTCTCTGTTCCGAGGCTGAGGTAATGAGGGAGGGAGACTTGGCCTGACTGTGAAGGCCGTATGGCAGGTTCACTGTGTACCGGTGAAGGTAAGGAAAAGCATGGAAGGGAGCCGCCAGGACTGACCTGTGGCCTCATCTCACAGGCCCCGAGGCTGCAGCACGCCTGGCCATACTGTGTCTGGTGCTCCCTTCTGACCCCCACCCCATGGCTTTCCTAGTTAGAAGGGAAGCTTGTGGTTTTTCCTTTCTTGGAGTGAGGGCTCAGGAGACTTAGAGCAAACAAAGTGGGTGGAAATCATATTTGTGTTCATTACATAAAGATACATCTTTATTTTCCTAATAATGTTGATACATTTCCATTTATATATTAAAAAGGTAAAATGTTTTCTTCACATTTTAATTTCTTTTAGATCAAATTTAAAATAATCATTGAAAGTTGAAGACATTTGTAAGACAGTCAGGGATGAGGCAGATAAAGGTTCTCCTTAAACAGAGTCTCTTAATTGGTTATTTTCTATGGGTTTCTTTGAGGTTGTGTGAGTTTTTCCAAGCCCTCCTTATCTGTCCAATCACAAGCAGGCATATCTGTCTGTAGCAAAAAGACCCCACTCACCTGTAATGTGATTGACTCTGGCGTGGATACATTTTTACTTTCCTCCTGTAATATATGTGGGTGGGTGTCTGGAGAGGAATGTGTATTTTGGCAGGAAGTAGAGGAATGCCTGGCTTGCCCTGTGATTTGCTGTGTAAGCAGATCTGATGCTTGGTCTGTGGCTATCTTGAGCACACGTGAGTTGAGTTGGTTATTTTTGTCAGTCAGGGCGGGCTTTTTGTTAGACTTTATCTCATTTATTTTGGAGTTGTTGAAAATCAAATGTCTAAATTCTAAAGTTATTAATAAATCTGTTGTATTTAAAAGATTTTGGAGTGAGTTTCTAAGAAACTGGTTAGTGACTGTTTTGCTAGTCAATACTCTTGATAAAATGTGTTATTAGTTGAGATCTGTTTTCCCACAGAAATCCCAAAGGCCTTTGGATTAGGGCTTTAGGCTGTGTTAGAAAGAGAGCCTGTTCACTAAGAACCTGGCCTGTTTCTCCTGCAGACCTGTTTAGTGCCAGGTTAACCTCTAAGTTACTCTTTCTGTAATTAGGAGCCAAGAGGCCATTCTGTAGCTCCACAAGCCAGTCACAGCCTCACGGTCCCTAGTTTACATGTGCCAATGACTGGGTCATTAGCCAGCACATCATCCAGCAACTGGGGTGCAGTGTTTACCATCAGTGGTCATGTAACATCCCTTGATACTTTTTCTGAGTTACTTGAGTCAATTATTTCTCCTGTGGTGGTGAATGTCTCTTGCTAGAGAGTACAGTGAGCAGAAGGATCAGCCATGAATTCTGAAGTTTGTGGGTAGAAAGGCATGTATGGGGGGTTGTAATTGATGATGTCTGAGCTCCTCCAGAAGCAAGTGCCTTCCCAGTTTTTCTGAATTAACAGTAATCCCCAGAAGGGCTTACCACGCTCTGACTCCCCCTCCCCATTTTAGTAATTAAGATAGCTTGGTGTGTGGAGTTGGGGGCCTTTGTGCTATCTGGAAAGGCCTCTGAAGAAAAGTGTGTGACATTGCCCTGCCTCTGTCTTGTCTGAATGTCTGAGCTCACTGTATTATTGTGCTGTGGCTCCATTTACAGCCAGTGGAGCCTGTGCATGGCCATCCCCCTGCATGTGAAGTCTGGTTCTAAAGGGTGGCTTCAGCCTCCGTCCGTTCCTGTGGTTGTTCTTTAATGGCTTTGTTGCTGTTTGCTTTTTTGTGACAGGGTGTGGTGATATTGTGTTCCCCAAAATATTGTGCACCCTAATAAACTTATCTGGGGTCAGAGAACAGAACAGCCACAAGATGTAGAGGCCAGAAGATGGTGGCACACACGCCTTTAATCCTAACATTCCAGAGGCAGAGATCTGTCTGGATCTCTGTGAGTTCAAAGCCACACTGGAAACAGCCAGGTGTGGTAACAAGAGCCTCCAATCCCAGGAAGTGATGGCAGGAAGCAGAAAGATATTTAAGGTGTGAGGAGGAGGAACTAGGCTGGTTAAGCTTTTAGGCTTTTGAGCAGCACAGTTCAGCTGAGACCCATTTGGATTAGGACTCAGAGGCTTCCAGTCTGAGGAAACAGGATCAGCTGAGGAATTGGCAAGGTGAGGAAGCTGTGGCTTGTTCTGCTTCTCTGATCATCCAGCATTCACCCCAATAACTGGCACTCAGATTTGTTTTTATTAATAAGACCTTTTAAGATTCATGCTACAACAGGGTCTTACTGTGTAACCAAGGCTGTCTTGTAACCTGGTGTAGCTTAGGCAAGTGTCACATTTCTGGTACTTCTGAGCCTAAGTCTCCCAAGTGCTGGGGATACAGGTGTGGACCATCACACCGTTTCTTGCTTTTGATGGTCATTTAGAGTAGCATAGTTTCTGGTTTATTTGTTCAAAGCATCACGCAAGTTAACAATCTGCTCTTGGCAGAGTTTAGAATAGCTTCTGCATGAGAAGATAAATGCTTGCAAAAACATGGGAAATGCAGAGAGACAGAAAAAATGGAAACCATCTCTCATTTTACCAGCCAGACAGGGCCATTATTAACAACTGGTGACGTGTTCTCACAGAACTCACGAGTATGGTCCTGGAGGGACCGGGGACGGTTGTACTGGTGTCATTTGTGATTGAGGGACTGTCCTGAGACTAAAAGCAGCTAGAGCCTGGGTGTCTGAAGTGCTTGGTGTCTTCCAAGCATCGAACATTTGGTTCTGTTGGTTGTGGTTTTTTCTCCTGTGAACCAGGGGGAGAGAGTTTCCTCAAGGA
This sequence comes from Peromyscus attwateri, assembly GCA_902168425.1. NCBI lineage: Eukaryota > Metazoa > Chordata > Mammalia > Rodentia > Cricetidae > Peromyscus > Peromyscus attwateri. The sequence goes on along the minus strand of CABHPP010139236.1, from coordinate 9,628 downwards.
GAGAGAAGCTGGGCTCAGCCTCCTGGGCTTAACTTGTGTTTCTACAAGTGTTTAGGGAGTGACCTTGATTAAGGCACATTTCTCAGTGTGTGTGTGGGTATGTGAGTGAGAGTGTGTGTGTGGGTCTGTATCTGTCTGTCTGTCTGTCTGTCTGTGGGTGAGGCATCACCACATGGACAGGTTGCTAACTCGAGAGGCTGGTAACTTCCTTTGGAAAAGTTGCTCTGCTCCTGTGATGTAGACAGGAAGGAAAGTCAATCACCAGAGGCCGTGTGGCTGCAGTCGAGGGCTGAGTGTCTGCACCCCTCTGGGATTTTGAAATTTATCTGTCCCCCATCCATTCTGAGAGGTGCCCTCTTCTCCTGTGCTCCCTTCTGCTGTGTCCCAACAGGTTCAGAGAACTTAACAGAGCTACATTATAAAGAGCCTACAGGAACCTACTCTGTTTTTCCTACTGCATTCCTTTATGCTGCATGTGCAATTACAGGTTCAGAGAACTTAACAGAGCTCCGTTATAAAGAGCCTGCAGGAACCTACTCTGATTATCCCACTGCATTCCTTCATGCTGCATGTGCAATTACTTGGACTATTACTCTCTGGATTCCAGATACCTCCTGTAGTTGGAAAGTATTTCTCCTTTGTGGGGTTTTGATAGTTTCTCCGCATCTGTTTGCTGACATCCTTCACAGATCGTAAAAGTGACTTGGATGCCCTTTTTTCTCTCGGGGTGCTTCTTAGAAATGTCTAAGCTCAATGAAGGGGTGGTGGTGCTGGCCCTGAGACATTGGTAGACAGAGCTGATGGCGCTTTATCCTCTGCTTTCTGAGGAAGGAGTGAAAGTTGCCCCCAAGGAACTTTGCCTTTTGTGGTGTCACATTTTCGTGCTTACAGAAAGCAACTTTCAATTTCTATTTAAAATGTTATTTAAAAATAGTACTTGAGCCCGGCATGGTGGTCTACTCCTATGATGCCAGGACTCGGGGCTGAGGTAGGAAGAGGGCAGTCTGACTGTATAAGACCTGTCTCAAAATAAAAGATAAAGAAGCCAGTGGCTGTGTCTTTGCTGTCTGTGTCCCTTCTGAGAGCCTTTGTGACACGTGGGGATGCTGTGTGATTAGCACGGTGGAGCTGAGCTCTTGTCTGTGTGCATGGATGGTTTTATGGCAGAGCATTCAATAGATTTAGTTCAGTTAATGTCTCAGCCAGGATGGTAATGACTTAAATAGAGGACCTGCCCAGCTGCCTGGACGCCCGCTTGCTTCCCATTGCTGTCCTCTACAGACACCATTGGTAGGCTCTTACTGGAGATGAGCTTTTGATGTAGACATCTCGGTCCTCGATCCTGGGCCCATTGCCCTTTCCCCTCCCTTGGGAAGACCTGCTCCTCAGTGGAAGATGGCAGTGAGACTAAACTGCCGCAGAGAACCAAGAGTGGATCGAGCTGGGAAGAAAACCGGGAGAGTGTCTAGATGAAGGGTTTGCTGTCTGAAAACTAAAGCCTGCCACCGCTTCTTCACCATCTGGGCTGCCCCTGTTCACACAGGCTGTCCTGTTTTCTGATCAGGGTCTGAGGGTGGCTTTTGCACAGTGCTAACTTGTCAGCGTTTGGCTGTTCTTCATAGTTGGTTCGAAGTTAACGGAAGTCTTGAGTGAGTGGCCGACTTGCTAGAAACAAGCCTGCCTTTACAATATTCTAATTTCCTGTTACATGAATCCCTCTTTTGTTAATTCTGCAAGGAAACTATGAAATCAGTTGAACTTGGGGAGCGGAAGAATCTTCCTTACATTTCCCACTGGGGTTTTTATATTTTTCTAGAGAACAAAAAAATGATTTTCTCTAAGTTTAAAGATGAGATGAAGAGCTGTCTCCTTCCTGGTGGACTGTTTACAACTATTCATACTTTCTTGCTGTTTGGTCCTCCATGAACTAGTGGAATTAAGATTTTGACCTGCAAACTGGGCAGTGGTGGTGCACGCCTTTAATCCCAGCACTCGGGAGGCAGAGGCAGGTGGATCTCTGTGAGTTCGAGGCCAGCCTCGTCTACAGAGAGAGTTCTTGGACAGCCAGGGCTGCTACACAGAGAAGGCCTATCTTGAAAAACAAAACAAAACAAAACAAAACAACAAAAGGGCTTTGTTCTGCAACCTTTAGTGCATTCTTTGAGATTCTTGGACTCTTCCAGAGGTAGAAACACAGCTTGGAATAGTTGCCTCAGGAGTAATCCTTTGATTCCATATTGGGATCACCTGTCTTTGGAAGGCAGTTGATTCTGTGAAGTTCAGCTTGAGGGTAGCGGACTCTGAACCTCTCTGTCTTGCCCCCTGTGCTGTCTCCTTTGGATCTCTGCTGCTGTTGGGTCTGCAGACACCACCCCGTGTCAGGTTGCCTGAAGACAGTGTCACATCAACAACCCTCTTGATGGCTCCCTCAAGGCAGTTGTGGTTTGGAGAAGCGGGCATACGTGTCTTCTGGTATTTACACAGAAGGGCAAAGCAGACTCAGCTCTCTGTGTTTCAGTAAGGGGGTGGAGAGGAGGGAGGGCGGGTGTATGAGAGGGAGAATGAGGACTTGGGCTTCTTCCTAGGGTTTTCTCTTCAGATCTTTAGTCTCAATGCAGCCATGCTGGGTTATTCTGCTCTGGAAGATACAGGAGCCCGTGAAGAGCTTCTGATTGATACTTGGCTGTTTTTCAGCCCCCAAACAATGTTTGATTTTGTTAGTTGTTTTCTGCAAGAGCAGTAGGCCTTGTCTTTCCCCTCTCACCTTTAGAAGGCCCTTTGCTGTGTTTGGAGGACGTGCGTGAACCACCTGCTCAGGGATGCTCCCTGGGTAACAAATAGGAAACCAGGAAGGCCGTCAAGGAGAGAGAACACCATCATGACTATTCTGTGCCTGAGGGGTCTTTCTGCTTAGGTCATGTCTTCTGTCTGCGAACCAGCTGTTTTGACAACACCATTTCCAGGGAATAGCTAGTTTTTTATTAAGCTAGCCATAAAGCTCTTGGCCAGAGGAAAAATTACTTACTTTTGTAAAGACTGTTTCAGAGTCTCTGTGACTTCTATTCAGAGAGAAGATGATTTCTCTGTAGATGGACTTGCAGCCTTTGCTGGACTTTGTATAGAATGCTGTTCGCTGACATAACTCGATCCACTGGCTTTTCAGCATGTCCATTTGAAAGAATGCCTATAGCGAGAGGAATTGTGATCTGGACTACAGGAAACCCAATGTGTAGGAAGAATTAAAGGGGAAAGCATCCCTTCCCCAAAGAAAGCAAGTGATGAAAGATAGGATTGGGCTGCCAAGAGGAACTGTGCTCATCCGTGTGACTCCAGCAGGGCCTGTGGGTGAAGGGGTGCCTCTTGCTTCAAGGTACCATCTGAGTGCCCCTTGAAGGGTGATGCCATTGCTAGTTTAGAAACAGGCCAGAAAAGTGCTCCCACCATGGCAGAGAGCCTCATCAGAAGCTCTGCCTTACATCCCCTAGCAACCCGTGTTGCAGCGAACAGAGAGCTCTAAACATGCTGGATCTGGAGACTTGACATTCTCTGTGTCTGGCCATTCGCTCACAACGACAGAGCAGAGTGTGGAACACTGATGGCCTGTCAACTGCAGCTTGTTCGCTGAGGGAAGAGACAGGCTGATTGCTGCTTGTGTCGTGGGCTGTCGGTGGGAATGGTCAGTGTGTATGGAGATACCGTGAAAGGCTCAGGCAAAGCAGTGTAGGGCTGCCTCGTAAGGCTGCCGCAGCACTTACACAGCAGAAAGTAAAACATAATCAAGTGTGATAGTTAGGACTAACAAAGGTTATGCTGTTGGCCATGGAAGCAATGTCTTTGCTCAGTGAGAAAGTGCTAGTGTGCCAGAGTAAGGGAAATGTTTGATGTCCCTAGTCAAGATCATTGTGATCATGATTAGCTTTTCCCCAAGGACTAATTATTTGGGGCATCTTTTTGTGTGTCCTATTTGGCTCTCTACGTAGCCGGTGTGGTTTGTGTGTGTGTGTGTGGGGGGCATCTTTTCCACATCCTGCTTTTCTAAGTTGTTACTGTCTTATTGTTGACTTCTGGGCTTTTGCATATATGCATGCATATAGAATATGTTACGAGTGTGATCCTTTGCCCAACATTGTTCCTGGGTAATAGCTTGACTATTTGTTCTTTAAATATCTCTGTTGAACAGGAAGTTCAGTTTCAAGAAGTAGTCACAAGTCCAACGCTGGGACGGTATTCTCATCAGGAGTTTAGGTTGATGACCCATCTAGCTTTGTGTCGGCAGGAAATAAGGCAGCTGTTGACCACCTTTCCCCTACGTGTATCCAGTACCTTTGGTTGGAAAGACTTCCTTTCCAGTTGTGCTTAGTTGGTGATGATCTTGGCAACCGGTTGAGTGTCTGTCACTGCGTGGCCTCCTTGTCTGTATACAAGTTGCACACTGTAGAGTGCCTCGGCATTGTAGTAAGTCTTGAAGTCAAACAATTAAGTTTTTCCTTTTACTCCTTTGTATATTACAGACACTTTGTAATTTTATATAAAACTTTAGTTTATGTATGTGTTGTAAATAATCGCCTGCTAGATTTTGAATGGAATTTCATTTCATCCTATCTTCCAGTTTGTGGAGAGTAGATGTTCTAGTAATATTGTGACTTCTGTCTGTGAACGTTCCACGTAAGTTCTCTCAGCCTTGGTTTGTAGATTGCAGTATAGATTGTGCATGTCTTGCATTAGCTTTATTAGCTATAGTGGACGTTTTAGTGTTCCTGTAAATACAGTTTTACAGAGTTCGTTCTTTCCCTTGTTAGTGTCTAGGTATTCAGTCGCTGCTTGCCTGGGTCCTGAGATCTTGCATACCTTCTGGAGTCATTTGCCAGTTGTAATGTGTGTGTATTTTATCAGGTTATGGACATAATTCTGTAATCATGGCTGTTGTCTGTAAATGATGGAAACTTTACTTTTTCCATCCTCCTCTTTAGACCTTTAAGTTCTCCTCTGCTTTTATTGATCTGTTGACGCTGCAAACTAGACATGGTAAGAATGCCGCACCCCCACCCACCCCCACCCCCCTACATGGTAAGAATACCGCTCCCCCCGCCCCCCACCCCCGATGGTAGAGAAAACACTCAGAGCTTCGCGGCTGAGTCTTACGTGTGGCATTTCCGGAGGCTCTGTTCCTGAGGCCGTGCACCTGTGTGGTCTCATTTCTAAGTCAGCAGCATGGCCATTCTTCTCTCCACTTTCTGTTGTTCTTACTGATGCTCCACCCTCCTCTTCCTCTTTACTTGTGCAGCATTCCCCAAGGAGTGATTTTTATCTTTTCTTTCTCATACCTGTGAATTCCTACTTAACTTATCCCCCCACCCCCAACACACACACCCAAACATGGTTTCTCTGTGTAGCCCTGGCTGCCCTGGAACTCGCTCTGTAGACTAGGCTGACCTTGAACAGATCCTCCTGCCTCTGCCTCCCCAGTGTTGGGACTAAAGGTTTGCACCACCACCGCCCGGCTTCTTGTTTGGTTTTGAATCAGGTCTTCCTGTGCAATCCAGGCTGGCTTGCCTTCAACTTGCAGTCCTGGAGCCTAACTTCTCTTGCCTGGCTTCGTCCTCATTGATTTACTCTTCATCGGGTATGTACTGAGCAGGTAGTCTAACTTTGGTGTCTGAAGCAACAGGTTGACAAAATCTGATCTCTGTCCCAGAAAGCTCACTGTGAAGCATAGAAAGTGTTTTGAAGGAACGGTGATCTCATCTCTGGAAGGGAAGGAGGGCCGTCTCCTCTGGGCTGATCGTAGAGATGGTCGGTGGAGAGCTGAGGGCCCTGCCCTGCTGTTCCCTAGGTGTGCCATGCTGAGATGAAACTGGCCTGCTTTCCCCTGTTTTAATTACACACACACTTGGTAGATTTCAGGTGAGCTCTCTGGGCATAGTGTTCACACCCAGCTGGCATGTAGCTCTTCCTGGATTGTAGCACACTGCTTACTGTTTCATGCCTGTGAAAGTACCTCAGCTCTCCAAGGCAGTAACCTCCGTGTCTTTAAAAACTCAGTCCTCCTGCCTCAGGTCTGAGTGCTGGGATTATAGACATGCAGCAGCACTCCTAGCCACAAAATGTTTTTGTAAGTATATTTGTGTGTTTGTGTGCACTTGCACTCAGGTGCATGTGTAAGTGAGCAGGTGTGCTACAGCTTTTGCATGCGTAGGTTAGAAGACAACCCTTGGGAGCTGATTTTCTTTTTCTTCTTTTACTATCTGAGTTCTGGGGATCAAACTCAAGTCTCCAGGTGGCAGCAAAAGTGTCCTTAACTGCCGAGCAGTCACAGGCCTGCCTTGCAAAATATTTCTGAATGAGACTTACTGAAAGTTTTTAATTTTGCTCATACATGTCCTGTGTTTTATTACTGCATAGTAATCATGACATTATGGCAATAATTTCAGAATGTAGTCCTTTACAGGATAGTTTGGTTTACACATTTGAGCCTGTGGTCAGTAGAAGAGCTGACTTGTGTGCCTTCCCATCTCTTTACCCAGTATCCGTTGTTCTGTGTTTGTCAGGGTGTTTCTCGTTAAGTGGCCCCAGCCGTAGCACAAAGTCACACTTTTAAGGAGATGCCAACACGTGTTAGTTTTGGGATTCTTAAATTATAAAACTTGGGAAAATGGAGTAAATAGATGCACAAGGCATTTGTGTTGTGGTTTCCTAAAAACGAAGATGAATAGTTAGGCATTAATAATGGACAAATTGGATGACACATTTCTTGTGTCAAGAAAATGTGTGCCACCAGTACTTACTAAGTATGTTCCTGTAGCTACACAGATAAAGTCAGAGCCTGGCACCCTGCTCTAGGGTGCAGCTCAGTGGTAGAACCCCTACCAAACACGCAAGAGGTTCTGGGTTCATTTCCCAGCACTGCCAGACAGAAATAATTTGTGAACTCAATTATGTGTGAAAGGTTTGAGTCCACATTTCAACCACCAGTGTTTTATCGTTTTCAAATATTAGAATAACGCTGAGAGATAAACAAAGTGTTTTTTAATTAACTTTTTTATTTTTATTCTTATGCTGAAGAATGTGGTGACTATAAAAGATATTTACAGATCAGGTAAGATCAGTATGTGTAAGTGTGTTTTTTTTATCCCTTAAAAATGCAGTTAGCCAGCTGGGCAGTGCTGATGGTTGCCTTAAATCCCAGCACTTGGGAGGCAGAGGCAGGTGAATCTCTGTGAGTTTGAGGCCAGCCTGGTCTACAGAGCGAGTTCCAGGTAGCCTGGTCTACACAGAGAAAAACCAACCAATGAACGCATGCCATTAGCTGTAATCCACAGGAAGCCAGTGTTTCACACACATTACCCTGAGATGCTCACGGGCTAGTGTTCTTAAGTAGATACAGTCAGTTTGATATTAAGCATGAAGATGGAGTGAAAGGCGTGTTGCAGAACGGCAGGCGCTTGGAGTTTGCCCATGAGCTTTGCCTCTCTCAGCGCTCTTCTCACTTGGGTTCCATCGGGTTTTTCTGGGTTTTTCTTATGGACAATTGTGGATGCTTTGGTTTTGTTAGACTTAAGAGTTCCTGGTGACTTGCCCTTTGGGTGTTCTTGTGTGCTGGCAAAAGATCTGGACTGTCTCCCGACCCTCCGTGTCACAGCAGAAGGGTCAATGGATCTGGGGTCCGGTCACTGGGTGGAGTCCCTTCCCTGCTGTGCTTCTCTTCGGAGCCTCCCTTTTCCGTTACCACGTCTTTTTCCAGTGGGAGGTCCATATTCTCAGTTCCCTTTCTCCTGCTGCCCACTCTTGTCTTCCCTCCTTTCCTCCTCCTCTTAGCCTTCCCAGCCCAGAGCTCTCTGGTAGTTCATCCGACAGCCACTGCGGGCTTCTGAACCTCTCCGGATCATTTTGATGTTGTATTTATCCTCTCGTCATCTCTGCCCAGATTGGCTGGACAGATAGGTCAGCCACAGATAGCTGATAGTTTCAGTCACAAATTAGCCAGTTGGGAGGTTTCTGTCCGGTGACTCACAAAGGTCACTGGACACACTATTAATCTAGTTTAATGGGCCCTCTGTTGAAGCACTTGGGGTGACTGTCCTTTTCTGTGAAACCAATGTACCCAGTTAAATTGCCGCCAAGGGTGACCGTGTGACTGAACAGCCAGAGCTCTCAGCTGACACCCCCCCCCCAGGTATGGTGATACATTGTGTACCCTAATAAAATTTGCCTGAAGATCAGATAACAGAACAAGCCACTAGATGAAACACAGAGGCCAGGCAGTGGTGGCACACACCTTCAATCCTAGCACTCAGGAGGCAGAGATCCATTTGAATCTCTGTGAGTTCAAAGCCACTCTGGACTACAGGAGATTGACTCAGTCTCAGAGAGAAACAGAGCCAGGCAGTGGTGGCACACACCTTTAATCCTAGCACTCAGGAGGCAGAGATCCGTGTGGATCTCTGTGAGTTCAAAGCCACCCTGGACTATATGAGATTGACTCAGTCTCGGAGAGAAACAGAGTCAGGCAGTGGTGGCACAGTGAGACGTGGCAGTGGCTTGTTCCTTTTGTCTCTCTGATCTTTCAGCATTTACCCCAATATCTGGTTCCGGGTTTTTCATTGTAAGACCATTTAGGATTCGTGCAGCACCCAGGAGTTTCCTCTACCTGTGTCCTTCAACCTTGCCTTTCTTCAGCTGTGAAAGTTGTGTTTCGACTGTGGGTGCTTAGGTCATGCTTGCGGAGACTATTAGATAAAGTGGGAAGAGAGACTGGGACTAGGAAAACAGTCTTGACCATTTGTAGCAGTCAAGGTTGTAAGCTTCATTGTGCACTGGTGGTTCTGTGGAGCTCAGACATGCTCCGGAAGCTCTGAGCTCCAGGTCTGAGCCACAGAGCCTCAAGGGACTTGCTGAGAACACCTGACATGTGCATTTTAATTTACATTCAGATTTTCTACAGAATTCTGCAGAGCTAAAGGATGTAGGGGCTCCATAGAAGGCGCTCTAGTCAGTGCCTTTAAGTAGTGGGTCTGTGAAAAGATGTCAGCTCTGTTGTGCCCTGTCCCTCCTCCGCTAGTTCCACGGTGTTAAGTACTGCCGGACTCTGACTCAGACTTTGTTCAGATTGATAGTTCATCTGTCTTTCCTAGTGCCCCGCTCCTGTGCACAGCAGGCTCGGTTACCTCCTGGGGAAGAGCTGTTGGCTTATGTCTGGGGCGAGGGTCTCCTCCTAGTTCTTGGGATTTCCTTGGTAGTGAGCCCTACTGTCTGGGAAGTCTGTAGATTGGCTCAGCCAGTGCCCTGTGGGAGAATCTGTCACTTTGGTGCTCCAACTGAATGCTATGAAGCTGCCTTTGATTCACCTCTTTTCTTTCTTTCTTCCTTCCTTCCTTCCTTCCTTCCTTCCTTCCTTCCTTCCTTCCTTCCTTCCTTCCTTCCTCCCTCCCTCCCTCCCTCCCTCCCTCCCTCCCTCCCTCCCTCCCTCCCTCCCTCTCTCTCTCTCTCTCTCTTTCTTTCTTTTTTTTTGAGACAGGGTTTCTCTGTGTAGCTTTGTGCCTTTCCTGGATCTCGCTCTGTACCAGGCCGCCCTTGAACTCACAAAGATCCGCCTGCATCTTCCTTGCTAATGCTGGGATTAAAGGCGTGT
>CABHPP010139235.1:21355-40740 GCA_902168425.1 Peromyscus attwateri | reverse complement strand
CTCAGCACAGCACCTCCATCTCCATCCCTCAGCACAGCACCTCCATCTCCATCTCCCAGTACAGTACCTGCATCTCCATCTCCCAGCACAGCACCTGCATCTCCATCTCACAGCACAGTACCTGGCACATGATAGATGCTGAAGAGATAACCACAATGTGAAAAGAAAAAGCGATATCAATTTATACACTGGGTCGCTAAGGCTCAAAGAGGCTAAGTGACTCGCCCTATGTGACAGAGCTGGGCTTCACGCCATGTCCTCTGACTGCACAGCCCTTGCTTGCTCCACTAAGGCGTTCTCTCTGCCTTAGTGTCCCCTGTGGTGGCTGGTATAGTACTTGGTAAATGCTGGGAAACCAGTTCATACTTGAGTTATTACAAGGTGACTTGTAGACTGTGCGACCTTGGGCAGTCTGTGACCCCTGGTGGGATTCAATACTTCCCTGGCAGTCCTGTTGTGACCTTGGGACACTTTTATTAGACCACATAGAGCAATGTTGGTAAGTCCCAAGATTGATCTGGGCTTCTTCTAGGCCTACAGTCTTCATGGGTGACATCAAGGACCATATATTTACTTGACTTGTATGTGTGTGTGCATGTGTCCTGATCCATTCCTCTCCCACTTACTCCCTTGAGACAGAGTTTCTCACTGAGCCTAGACTGACAGCCTGGAAGTCCTAGTGACCCTTCGGTCTCTCCCCTCCCGCCTCCACACAGAGCCAGGCTTACAGACATTGTATGCAGCCATGCCAGGCTCTTATGTAGGTGCTGGGGATTTGAACTTAGGTACTCATGCCTGTGTAGCAAGTATTCTTACTTGCTGAGCTGCTTCTTCAGTGCCCCAAACTTTGATTCTTGTAGCAAAATATTTGCTCGGTGTCTCTGCCTGCTCGTCCAGTGTTTAAGATATAACATGGTGGGGACGGAACTCCACATCCCCTTCTGACACAGTTCCACCCCACTGTCTATGTCTCAGGATACAGTACCATCTACCCAGTTGCCCAAACCAGACATTCTCATTATCCCTTCTTTCTCCCTCTTTCCCCCACTTCCGGCCAGTCAACAGCCCCGTTGACACCATCTCTCAGACGTACCCCAAGGGCAGAGCTTTTTCCACTCTCTCTGTTGCTAACCACGTCCAAACCACTGTCACGCTCAACCACAACAGCCTCCCAGTTGGCCTCTCTCCTTGGATCTGTGTTTCTCTAGAACCAGTGGATGTGTCTATCACAGCAGACATGGACGTTTAGAGAGACGCAGCTTCCCATGACAGCAGAGTACATCCCGTACCCCTAGCCCTGACTTTCACACCCTGCCCTATCTGGTCTGTGCCCGACCAACCCACCTTACCCCTGTCACTCTCTCTCACTCTCCCTACTCCTAGCCACTGGCCTGCTCTCATGCCCAGACTGAGTCTGTTTATGTTTCTTCCCTGGATCCATTCATCTAATGCTCTTTCTCTCAACCACCAGGGTCTGTAATTCTTGTCATTTAGACCTTTGGTGCCTTCTGGAAAAGGATGCCTTCCTCCTGTAGTCCATACTAGAGTCCTGGTCATGGGGTCCTGTGGCCTCCTGCAGCTGCCTGCCTCCTCTGACAAGAGTGTTCGAGCCACTGGGAGACGCTGTTACTGCCTGGTTCCCTGTGCACTACAGAACAACCCCTGCATTTGGTGTTTGCACGTGAAAGCATTCTCCGTGAAGTGTTAGTGTGGTGAAAATGATGACTTCCCAGGCTTATGTCAGCCCCAGCCATGCTGTCAGGGCTAGTCCAGGAAACTCAGGATACCAGGTATTCTAGCTGTGGAGCAGGCTAGCCCTGTGGAGCAGGCTAGCCCCACGGAGCTCATGGGCAGCAAAGCAAGGCTGGTGCTGTGCAAGTTGCATGGGCCACCTTCCTCCTTGCCTCTGTTTCATCTTGACAGACTGTGTCTTGCTTGACTTTGAACAGATGCTTTTGCCCTTGCGAGCCTCATTTTCCTCCTTTGCTAGATCACAGATAAGCGCAGAGGTGTGTTTGAACGGAGGGAGATGGTATGCAACACTTGGCCCACCACTTGGCGCTTTCCCCCAGTGCCTGGTTCCCTCCCAGTGCCTGGTTCCCCCCAGTGCCTGGTTCCCCCCAGTGACCACACCTCCAAGGCCCATTGCTCCCCATCATCACCTGCCTTGGGCCTCTGAGGGGCACTGAAGCAGAGGCTGGCACAGTTAGGGTTGGGATCTACTACAGACACCAGTAGATCTCAGCAGCACGCAGGTAGGTAGGTGTGGAAATACGGAGTTCCTGGCTGTGAACACCTATCAGTATTTAGCATCAACACCATCCAGACCTCATCACAGAGAAGGGAGATGGGGAGTGGGGATTCTAAGAGGCGGGGTGACTGCTGGGGCCTCACATGAATCCTTCCTCCCACGTGTGGGCATGGGCTGTGGTGAGCAATGGAGCGCTCCTGAACTCCAGCTCCACATTTGTCCATTCTGCCCTGCTGTACTCACTGGGGAGAGGCAATGAGGATGGTGTAGCCAGATCGGGAGGACGGACAATCGGACATCCAAACAGCATCCTCCTCACAAGAATTTCCATTACACTCAACAGTACTACAAATCCTGTAGGAGACAGATGTCTCTGCCTTAGGGTGTTCTGGCTGAATTTTAAAGGCTATTAAGCCATTTCCCCCCTGGCCGCCTTGAAAAGCAGCCGTCTCCACACAGATCCTGAGGCATGTGCTGCCACCTGCTGGCGAAGTCGGGCACAACTTGGCTTAGTTCTTGGAATGATACTATCTGTAGAAATACATTGCAGGAGAAAATTTTTATTTTGTTGAATAAAGATGCTTTCATTGAATGATCTAACATTTTAGTTCCATTCCAAATTATGCCCTTCAGGAGGATAGGAGGTCTGAAGGTCGCTCTGGTCCACACCAATCCCTATTGCTTACCATCGGCTAAGTTCAACCATTTAGATGACAGGTTGGCCCTGGAGGTTCCTGAGTTTGCAGGCCAGTGAGGCCCAACCCCCACAGCTCAAAGATGAGGCTTTCTGGACTCTTGGAGTTGTAGTGTAACATGCCTGCTGAAAAGCAGGGCAGATGCCCACAGAACACGGAAACCGTGAGCCTTCAGCACGCGCTGCCATCCCCAGACAGCAACACACTGGAGGACCGGCAGCCAAGAGGAGACCTGCAGCATATGTCCTGCTTTCTCAGGATTCTGAGCATAACAGAAAGCCACAGAGAATCCAGAGGACCAGGCTCCCCCAGGAGCTGACACAGTTTGAGAGAGTCCTAGGAATTTGCTTTTAAAACAGGCCCTCTGGGCACTGGGAAGCTGGTACAGCACTTGCTGCAGAGGCTTGAGGGCCCAAGTTAGATCCCTAGCCCTCAGTTGCATGCTGAGCATGTGTGTGCCTAGGATCTCGGTGCTGGAGAGGCAGAGACAGGCAGATCCCCAAGGCTCACTGGTCGGCCAGCTTAGCCAAACTGATGAGCTTTGGCTTCAGTGAGAGATCTTATCGCAAGGGAAAAAAAATAAAGGTGGAGAGTGACTGAGGGAGACACCTGATGACGTGAGTGTGCATCCCTGCATGTATGCGCTCACACACGAACACACACGAACACACACACACACACACACACACACACACACACACACACACATACACACACCAGACACACACATGCCACACATGCACACAGGCCCTTTGGGCAGCTTCAGCACACACCCTTCCATTTCTTTATTTGTTCTAGAAGGCTTCAAAACAAGGGCCTACCTATACAACTGTGACGTTTCCTAGCTTTTCTACCTTCGCGTCTTCCACAGTTTTACAAACTTCCCTCAGCGGCAGAGTGAGGGAATGAACTGGATGATGCCCGACGCAGTGCAGCTTGGACTCACTGTGGTGACTCCGTCCTTGGATCCCCTGCGTCTGGCTAAGGAGGCCTCCTGCCTTGCTAGAAACATGAGTGTCCGGGCACTGTGGCTCACACTTACAGTCTCAGCATTCAGGAAGCTGAGACAGAGGGATCTTGGGTTTGAGAGCAGCCTGGCTTACGCAATGTGACCCTATCTTAAAAACACACAAAAAAAGAAGAGAAACCCCACCCCAAAGAAGCAGCTCGTGTGCCTAGCCTCCCTGCTTCTGCTGAAGCCACCAGATGCTCTAGGAGGAAAGCAGGTGTCTCTCCCTTGCCCTGAGCACTGTGCCGGGAGCCAGTCCTGCATTAGAGTTGTTGCCCAGACTTGAAGGAGGGATGGAGAAAGGAACCACAGCCTGTGCTCAGAGTCCTGTCTGCCTCCCTCATTCCACCCATTTTGGTGCACGGTACATTCTTCTGTATCTTTCTCTGTCTCCACCCGTGTGGACCCGAGCATCTTCAGATCATTTGGCCTTTGGAATATGCAAAGATTCTATCCCCAGTCACCTTTATGGGGGAAAAGGGTGGTGAAAGCAACATCCTCTCCTGCTAGCTGTACAAATTGGTCGTACTTTCCCTTAAGAGGATTTTTTTTTTTTTGGCTTGTTTATGTTTGTGCTTCTATGGTGCCCTCTAGTGGTTATTTCTGTGCATTGCAGTAGTCGTCGTCTCGGAAGCTGTGTATTGTTGCAGAGGGCTGGCGCCGCCCAGAGGACAGCCATCAAATGACGGCCAGGAAGCAAGCCAGAAGGCCAAAAACTGCGGTAGAGCAGATGAGCAGGACCAGGGCTTTTTAATCTCATCCCAGGGCTCCCCCTCCACTGCAGCCCGCGCCGGCTTTCCATCCTTCTCTGAAAGAGCTCACCTGGGTACCTCGGCTGCACGAGGGGCAAGACAAAGATAAGGGCATCTTCTCTTGGATGTGACAGGGCACATGGGGACAGAGGAGAAATAGTGCTGAGGAGGCGAACATAGCTGAGGGAACTGGTGATGGGCACTAGAGCAGAAAACATGGTTGAAAACAAACACTTATCTAACCGGATTGATACCCACCCAGTTCCAGCACCGAGGCGCGTGGGGTCGTTGCCACCACCACCTCACAGCACCGTCTGAGAAGCTGACGTCCTGGGGTGGAGCTCTTTCCTCTCAGCACTGGACAGCCCTTCTGCTGACTGCTCCCAGGCCTGGCTCTCTTTTACCCCTCCCCCCTCCCCCTCTCTTCTGTTTTTGGCCCCTTTCACCACTTTTCTCTTGCCTGGAAGTAGAGAAGGGATGAGTGGCCATGGGGCTTGCCCACTTCCTTTCCTCCACCTCTTGCCCAGGACCCCTTTGCTTGCAGACCCTTGGCAGCCAAGCTCACACGCCACCGCCTAGCTTCATCATGTTTGCTGGGCGCTTGAAGACACAGCCTCATTACCTGCTGAGGTTAGTGGAGAAGCCCCCGGTCCTCCCCAGACTTATGGAGAGTAGAGGGAGGTTCCGGGGTTAGAGCGAGTCAGAACTGTGAGCAGTTCATGGGCAGTATCCACGGGGCAGGGGAGTCTGCAGCTGATATAACTGAGCACACCGGGGTCAAGTCCAGCCTTGTGCTGTTACCCCTGGTCATACCTTCCCGGGGTACCACCCACTGCATCTGCTCCCCTGCATCTCTAACACCTGAGCTGCCAAAAGCTTGTTCCCCCCTCCCTCGTTCCTCCACCTCCCCCCACCCCCACCGTCATGAAAGTGAAATCAAGCCACACTTAAGAGTCTACAAATTGCTTTTGTTCTTTTACTTAAAAATAATATCAGTATAAGATGGGCATCTTTCCTTGGCGGTTTCTAGAAAGAGAGTCCTTAGTGTCTCTTTAAGGCAGTATATACAGTATCCTGAACGTGGATGAACTGCTGTGACCTCAGGCACTCCTATCAGAGGGATAGGGGTAGCCTGTGCTGCTGTGACCTGCACTTCCGTTTCTACAGGATCAGTTCCTAGGAGCCATCTGGGGAAGGGCCTTTCCCACACTGTGTCCTCATCTTCCCACCTCCAGGACTGCTGCTGCTTCCCACCCCTCCCCAACCCTCCCAACACCCCCATCTCGGCTTCACATTGAAATGTGAACTTTTGCTGTCCGTGTTATCTTTCGGGTCCCACAGGAGAGGCCGAATGAATTAATAATACAGCAGCAGGAAACAGAGAGATGGAGCCATTAATTGTCAGTCAGTGTTCCTAACCTCTCAGGGCCACTAATTAGCTCACTGACAGATTCAGTTTTATCCCGAGCCAGGGCCATGCTTTGGGAATGCTTGGGGCTCAGCTTGTGGCATCCGGCACAGAGGGGCAGCCCTGTGCCTCCTGGATGGTTGGGGTGCGTTTGCTGAATTCAGATGTGTCCATAGAGACCCCTGGGTGCCTCCTTGGGGTGGAAGGATGAACTGGGGTGGGGGCAGGGTGGGAATGCTAGTATCTGGGTGGAGCTGGGTGGTGCGTGTGCTGTCCTTGGGTCCTGGTAGCTGGCTTATGGTTCTGGTTCGAGGCACAGGTGAGTTACTCTTGCCAAGCTGTGTTGTGCCGAGCTTGTGCATAGTTGTCTGAAAGCAACATACCAGCTTGTAACCACAGGTTTTCCCCCATAGGAAGTTAGCCTGTGCGTTACACAGAGTCGTTCTGGAGGGCAACATTAACTCTGGCACCATGGCGGTACCAGGCTCATAGAAAGGGACTCGTGAATTGTTTCTTAAAAAAGCTGTATAGTTTTGGCCTTTTTGTGTCTCTGGGCTCTGACGTACAGATTAGAGCCATCCTCCATTCCTCTGCAGCGAGGGCTATTGGTTAAGAGCACATGGGATAGCTGTCTGTTCTTCAATCCTGCCTGTGCTCCCTACCAGTTGGGCAGCTTAGTTTTCTTGTTTGTTACATAGAACTAAGAATCATTTGGTGCTGGGTGGTGGCGCTACACACTCGAAATCACAGCACTCGGGAGGCAGAGACAGGTGGATCTCTGAGTTCAAGGCCAGCCTGGTCTACAGAGGGAGTTCCAGTACAGCCAGGGCTACACAGAGAAACCCAGTCTCAAAAAAAAAAGAAAAAAAAAAAAAACAAGAGGAAGGAAAAGTAGAAGGAGGAAGAAGGGGAGGAGAAAAAGAAAGAAAGGAAGAAAGGAAGGAAGGAAGGAAGGGAGAAAGAAAGAAAGAGGGAGAAAGAGAGAAGGAGGAGAATCATTTACTATTGGAGTGCATTCTAATCAATGATATTCACATTTGTTAAGTGACTGGTAGCCTCCAGAAAAAGTCTTTTACAACACTGGTTGGGATTCTCAAACTTTTATCACCTTTCTTTTCTTTTAGAGACTGGACCTCTTGTATCTCAGACTGGTCTCAAACTTGCTATGTAGCTGAGTATACCCTTGAACTACTGATCCTCCGGCCTCTATCATCCTGAGAGCTGGGATTGCAGGCATGCACCACACCTAGTCTATGTGCTGGAGCTCAAACCCAGGGCTTGTGCATTCTAGGCAGGCACTCTACCAATTGAACTGCATCTCCACCCTACCGTTCTTTTTCTGAGTCCCTCCTTCCCTTCCTGTCTTATATGTACCCACTTTGGAGTCCTATGACCAAAGAACCAGTCTTCTCTGTTCACGTACAGAGCATCTGGCCTCTTTGCTGGCCCTGGCTTGGCCCAGGATAGGTTCTGTCAGGCCTCGCCTCTCTTCTGTACCAAGGACATTTTGCCTTGCCTTTCCCCCACTTGCTCCTGGCCTGGTGCCATGCTACTCCAGGGAGGTGAGGCTGCTGGCTGCTAGTTGGCTTCTGGGGACTGAGGCAGGGCTAATGAGCAGGTTTACTGGAGGTACTTTGGGGGTCATATATGGGGTAACAGAGGAGAGGAGAGGGTGGAGTTGAACAATAGGGAAAGTTGGGGGGGGGGTGCTCAGGCAACCTCCTTGGAGGTTCTGGAGCTTCCTGAGTTAGAACAAAGAAGCTAGGCTTTTGGTCACCGATCTACCAATCACTGGATACAGACTCCTCCAGAAGTCATCATGACTTTGGCCAAGAAACCAGTCAGTTCCTTAAAAGGACTGATACCTCATTCCCAGAAGCTTCTGGTGGAGGGGAGGTAAGAACCCCCCAGTCCAGAGGGGAGATAGTGGCACATCTCAGCACCTATGTGAGGCCACAGGGTGGGTAGAGCCTGGCCTCTGGTCATGACGAGGGCTCGGCACAGCAGCATTGCTTTTCACTCGCTTTTAATGGCAGTTCCCCGAAACTCAGAGGTGAGGACCATGATGTGAATACATTCATGGCTCCTGAAATTTCCAAGTGAGATTTCCCCAATGGGAACTCTTTTGAGATGGCATTGGGATGTTTTAAATTAATGAAAGACTGGCCATCTAGGTCTGGTGTTCCAGACAATTCATAACTGATGGCAAATGGAGCAGCTACTGTGTCTTTCCTGACTTACCCCAGGATCACAGACATGCAGGTTAGCCTGGTTGATTGATGTTACTTGACAGAGGGGTCCTGTCCACCCCACCCCTTCTCTGTCCCAAACCACAAAACCACTTAGCTATTTCCAGGCTTAGTGTTTCCATGGTCTCTGCAGCTGCACTGGGCTTGTGTTGCTAGACAATCTAGGAATCATTCTGGACCAAGTTCTTGCTCTGGGGTAAATCTGAGATTTGTGAGATTCTCTACATTGTAAAGGTTTTCTCATAAAATCATCTCAGATCATGAGATGGGCAGATAGGGGATGCATTGTGGGCTCCTGTGTTAGATATTGCATTTGACTTTTGGGTGTGTTGACCTGAGGAACAAATTGTGGTTTTATCATTCTCATTACATAAAATCTGGAGGAGGAAGACTGGGGCTGGTGAGATTGTTCTAGAATAGCAGTTCTCAAGCTATGAGTCTCGCTGGACTTCTTCTGGGGGGTGGGTGTGGGTTGAATGATCCTTGCACAGGAGTCACTTGTCAGATATCCTGCATATCATATATATTTACGTTATGATTCATAACAGTAGCAAAATTATAGTTATGAAGCATCAATGAAAATAACTTTATGGTTGGGGGGGGTCATCACAACATGAGGAACTGTATTAAAGGGTCCCAGCATTGGGAAGGCTGAGAACCGCTGCTCTAGACTGTCATCAGGGCTTTTTCATTCGTCCATCTGTAAAGTATCTTGCTATCTCATAGCCCCAAGTGGTAGATTTATATCCAGCTCTGGAGCAGTGTGTCTAGAAAGAGGAAGACAGGAAATGGGGAAGGAGGCCCTGTATCAGACAGAGTCAGACTCTTCTAAGAACTTTCCCCTCCGTCAAACCTGATAACTCCCCCTTCCATCTTTTGCCTGAGCTATTGTATGAAGGCTCTTAACTGAAAGGGATGCTGGGAAATGTAGTTCTAGTAGGGAAGCATTCCCCTTCCCTTACAGATTCAAGGCTTCATTAGATGGTAAGAGAGAAGGCAGTCGGGCAGGCAGTTCCCATTCTCAGTTATAAGAACATTGCCAAATTTGAGAAACTGCAGCTTTGCTTTTTTGATGTTTCTTTGTGTCTGGCTGTGAACGTCAAACACAAGCAGGAAATCTCTGGCCTCCTGCACTTCCCAGCCTCAGATCCGGTGTAAACAAAGAATGTCCTTAGGAGAAACACCAGGATCTACTTTGCTTATTGTTAGTGAGAGTCTTTGGGAACCCCTTCTGTGATGATGGATTTGTCTGGGATCTATATGGGAAAACATTGCATCCCATCTCGCAAACTTGCAGGACTGAAACAATGCATGAACAAACACATTTAAACACACTCTTACAGGCCTGAGTATGATGGCACACACCTCTATTAACAACATCCAGGAAACAGAGGCAGGCAGATCTCAATGAGCTTTAGGTCAGCCTGGTCTTCATAGTAAGGTCTAGGCCAGTCAGGGCTACATCATGAGCCCCTGTCTCCAAGAAACAAAACAAAACAAGACCCACAGAGACAGCTTCCAAAGTTACAGTAAGGCCAATGGGGCAAAGCTCACACCATTTCAAGTTTATAGACCGCCAGATGACAGTCACCTTGATTTCCCATAAGGAAACTAAACATGCCATTTAAACACCCCCAGAATAACACATTTGACATGTATGTTAGGTGACAAAGCAAGAGGATGATTTTGAGTGTCCAGAATGCCCAGTGTGGGCCTCATCTCTTTCATTAATTGGTTGTGTGTCTTCCACTAACTAGCGCTGGCCACTTAGCCATCTCAAATACGTCTGTAAAATATAAGGGTTAGTCTTGGCACCACTGGGTATCTGGGTGAAATAATATTTGAGCCACAAATGTAGGCCACTTGAGCAATTACAAGTAGTAGTCACACTAAAAGAAGTAGGTAAAACTAATACTCCATTTTTGTTTAATAGAATACATCAAAAATATTATAATTTTACTATAGAGCTGGTATTTGCATACCAAACCCCTGAAATCAGTTCGTATTTTGTCCTCTCAGCGTGTTCCACTGGTGAGTGCGCTGAGGGGCTTGTTGAGAGCACAGAGCCAGTGGCTCCTGTTGTACACTTTCGCCATCCTGACAAAGGCTGAGGTATCTTCACTGACCCACGAGATTGTGAGCATGGGTACCCAGCATCGGGAGCTTGTCCCCCTCAGGCGCAGACGAGGGGCATCTCTCTCTCTCTCCCATTCCCTCTCTATTCCGGACCTGCCTCATTTGTAGCTAGGGCTGTCCTGCTTGTCACAGGGTTAGGAGTCTCCAGCATGTCTTTTGCTTGCCTGACTGCTGCAGAAACTTCATCGACAGCTTCTATGTCCTCTTTTGGGCCGTTTAATGTTCTCTGGGTTTTGCGTTCCATTGCCATTAACTTTTCAACCATTTTAAAATGCAGTGATACAGATTTTGTTTTTCAGTACAGAAGCCGTGCTGTTTGGGAGACAATTGGAAAACAGATGAGTATGGATGATCACTTATCCCCCCCACCGCACCCTCATTCAACCACTGATAATGTTTTGGTTCACTTATCTTGGTTTCTTCCTAAGCATTACCTAGAAATAAAAAAAAGTGCTTTAAATTTATTTTTCTTGAGATTTTTATAGAACATGCACATCCTAGTTTGTAGTCTATTTCTGTGATGAATACCATGTCTAAAAAAATAACTTGGGGAAGAAAGGGTTTATTTGGCTTACAGGTTACAGTCCATCGTCAAAGGAAGTAAGGGTCGGGTCAGAACTCAAGGCAGGAACCTGGAGCAGAAGCTGAAGCGGAGATCATGGAGGAGCACAGCTTACTGTGCTCCCAGGCTCACATTCAGCTTCCTTTCTTATACAACCCAGGACCTTCTGCCCAGGAACGACACCACCCACAGTGGTAGCGGGCTAGGCTCTCCTCCATCAATCAGCAATTAAGAAAGCACCTCTATGAAGTTCCTTCTTCCCTGGTGACTCTAGCCTGTGCCAAGCTGACAACAACTAGCCTTCCCCAAACACTTGTAGAACTTTCCTTCTACCTGTAGTCATACCGTGGGCATTCTAACAACGCCATTAGGGTATCGCTTGGAAGCCAGATTCTTAATGGCTCATGGTTGATGTTTGGGGAGGGGTTTTGATGATGTCATGTTGCTGTAAAGCTAGGAACTCAGCAGATAGATAGGTCTTGTCCAGCTTTGAATTCTGCCTTGCTCCAGAGCTCTTGAGCAAGGGCACCACAAATACAAAGAGCAGTGGACAAGTGTGAGACAAGGAACTACGTCACTAACATTAGCCGAGCAAGTGTCTGTGATGGTGTCACAGTCCTCTGTTTATTGAACTACATGAGGCCTCCTCTGTTTTTGAGCATGCCTAATTTTTTTTTTTGTTGTTGTTGGGAAGTTCTACGTGCATATGATGCGTTTAGATCAAATCCACTCTCCATTCCCTCTCCTCCAATTCTTTTCCTGTCTCCTTCACCCATGCTTCCCAACGTTGTGTTCTTTCTCTCTCTCTAAAGGCCATTGAGTCCACTTAATGCTAGCTGTGTGTGCAAGGGTGTAGGACTGTTGACTGTGGCCTGAGTAACCTCTCAAGAGATGCATCCCTGAAGAAAAGTGACTGTCTCTCCTCCCCTAGCAGCCATCAATTACCACTAGGGGTGGGACTTTATAATCTCTTTCTTGTCCTGCTGGGATGTTGGCGGGCTTTATCTTGTGCCTGTCCTGAACTCTCAGCTAAGTGAGGCCTAGAACACACTAGGACTTGACCTGTCTATTTGGTTTTGTGTGGCTTTGGCAAATTATTTAATTTCTCTGTATGTATTTAGTTCCTTATCTTTAGGGGAATAATAATAAGTGAAATGAGATAAACATACAAGGTACTTAGATCAGTTGCTGGCAGATAGGAAACATTCATAACATCATTCTCTATCATTGTTCATTTATGTTTGTTTTGTACTATTCTGGTTTGTTCTTTTTTTTTCAGGTTTTTTTTTTTTTGCTTTTTTTGTGCATTAATTTATTTATTTTTTTTTAATTCTATGACATAGCCTTTATTTAACTTGTTCTTCCATTACCTAATGTGTTCCCAGATAAACATACTATTGCTCCTTTACACTCTCCAGTGTCTGCTCATATCTCACCTTCTCACAAAGGCCATCTGTAGCCTTTTCATACAGCCAGCAATGGTTATTTCACATTATATTCTACCTCTCTACCTACAGTATCTAAAACAGTACCTGGAGACATCTACTCAATAAACATACAAAGCATCAAAACATACTGTACTATTTTCCTGTGAGTAATTCTTCAGTCACCTTTACTTACATATACTATATACGTATATATGAAACTGGTTTATCATCGCACTAAGTGTTTCTTCCCAATCGGGCCTCTCTCGGGGGTGAACATTTCTATGTAGCTCTGGAACAAAATCATCCTCTTCAGACTGTATTGAGGACTTCATCTTCCTTCTTTAGGTTGGATTTTTCCTTCTAGTGCTTTCTGTAAGGCTGGGTTTGTGGATAGGTATTGATTAAATCTGGTTTTATCATGGAATATTTTGTTTACTCCGCCTATGGTGATTGAGAGTTTTGCTGGATATAGTAGTCTAGGTTGGCATCCGTGGTCTCTTAGTGTCTGCATAACATTTGTCCAGGACCTTCTAGCTTGCATAGTCTCTATTGAGAAGTCTGGTGTTATTCTGATAGGTTTTCCTTTATATGTTACTTGGTCTTTCTCCTTTGCAGCTCTTAATATTTTTTCTTTGATCTGTATGTTTAATGTTTTGATTATTATGTGGCGAGATGACTTTCTTTTTGGATCCAGCCTATTTGGTGTTCTGTAAGCTTCTTGTATCTTCATAGGTATTTCTTTCTTTAGGTTAGGAAAGTTTTCTTCTATGATTTTGTTGAATATATTTTCTGTGCCTTTGAGTTGGTATTCTTCTCCTTCTTCTATCCCTATTATTCTTAGGTTTGGTCTTTTCATGGTGTCCCAGATTTTTTGGACGTTTTGTGTTACGACTTTTTTGTCTTTAGTGTTTTCTTTGACTGAGGAATCTATTTTCTCTATTGTGTCTTCAGTGTCAGAGATTCTCTGTTCCATCTCTTGTATTCGGTTGGTTATACTTGTTTCTGTAGTTCCTGTTCGTTTAGTCAGGATTTCTATTTCCAGCATTCCCTCAGCTTGTGTTTTCTTTGTTGTCTCAATTTCTTTTTTCAGATCTTGGAATGTTTCTTTCATCTGTTTAATTATTTTTTCTAGACTTTCTTTGCTTTCTTCCAATTTTTTGTTTGTTTTTTCTTCCATTTCTTTAAGGGAATTTTTTATTTCCTCTTTAAGGAAGTTTTTCATTTCCTCTTTAATGGAGTTTTTCATTTCCTCTTTAAGAGAATTTTTTATTTCCTCTTTAATGGAGTTTTTCATTTCCTCTTTAAGGGAGTTTTTTATTCCCTCTTTAATGGAGTTTTTCATTTCCTCTTTAAGGGAATTTTTTATTTCCTCTTTAATGGAGATTTTCATTTCCTCTTTGAGGAAATTTTTTATTTCCTCTTTAAGAATATTTTTTATTTCTTCTTTAAGGGCCTCTATCATCTTCTTTAAGTCATTGTTAGGATTAATTTCTTCTGTTTCTTCTGCCTTGGTATGTTCAGGACTTACAATTGTAGGGTCGGTAGGTTCTGATGTTGTCATATAGGTCTTTATGTTGTTGCCTGTATTTTTCCACTGGCGTCTACTCATCTCTTTCTCTGCTCAGTGCAGATGGTGTGAGACCCTAACCCTTCAGGCTTACACCTCTAAGCCTCAGAAATGAGAAACTTCAAGCACCGGGAAATGAGAAACTAAAAATCTGGTTCTCTGGGCAAGCTGACCACCCCTGTTCTCAGTCGGTGAGGTATATATTTACGATTCTGGTGATCTGGTTCGGTGGTTGTGTGGTCTTAATAAGATCTTTTGAGAGCTTCTTGAAATACAGGATCCAAAGACAGCTCTTACTCCGTGGCTTGCTGTATAGCTGGGTGGCTGACCCCTGATGTCTTCCTCCTTCTCTGGCTCCTCGATCCTTCAGGTTCCTGCGAGCACCGCGGGGTCCTCCCTCGTTGCCTCTGTAGCCACAGCTGCACTGATCCCTGCCACGGAGCTCAGGTCTCGCAGGGCGCTGCGCTCTCCACTAGTTCCCAATTGAGAAGCAATCAGCAAGGTGATTAACATCCACTGTGCGGGTACAGGTGTCCCTGATCCTTGTAGCTCCTCTTCTTGCGTTCACCCAGCTCTGTCGCGCCCCAAAGGGTCACCCGGGGAGCCCCCGGCCGCTGCTCCTTCCCTGTGCTCGCTACGACCACGCCGCTCACCCGTGCGCCCAGCGATTCACTCACCCGCAGGCCTGGGGAGACCGCACAGGAAGGATCGATCCAAACCGCGGATTCCCGAGGAAGGCAGAGAAACTCTGATGCTCTAGCCAGCTTTTCTTAACTTAAATTAATCCTTCTATCTTTTTTCTCTGAGCTTTTATCTTTCACTTTTTCTGTATACCTTTTTTGACGTCTTTCTTTGTGGCCCTGTTCCTCTTACTTCCACATCAGTTCATCATCCTATTTTGCTCTCACACACAGCCCACCAGCGGCAGCCGCCATCTTGCCCAACCTGGTTTGTTTGTTCTTATCTGTTATTATTTTGTAGATGCCTTTTGTAGTCTAATGAGGGAGAGAGGAAGAAAGGGTGTGGAATTGGGTAGGTGGAGAACTGGGGAGGATCTGGGGAAAGAGAAACCATAATTAGAATGTATTATGAAAAATAACTATTTTCAATTAAAATGAGTAAGTTTTTATTATAATCTATCAATATTAACAAGTATTTGTTGAGGATTTGCTAAGTAATTTTCTCAAAGCAGGGAATCACAGGGGTGACCAGGACTGAAGACGCATCTGAGCTTACGAAGTTCAAGTTTTCGTGGGGAGACACTCTAATAAATTAGCAAGATGAGTCCAGACGGCAGCCAGGGGATTCTTCAATTTTAGCAAGTCAGTGACTGAACAGAGGACTGGCCACGTAGGGAGAGTAGTCAAGAGGACCTTTCTGCATAGGTGGCCTTTGAGCAGACGTCTGAGTGACAAGAGGAAGAGCTTAGGAAGGGTCAGTTCGGAGACACTGTCATGGTGGGATTGAACTGGAGAGTTCAGTCCCAATTCAGAAGCAATGAGCGAAGGGAGGAGGTGGCTGCGGCAGAGGAGGAGGTGGAGGTGGGAAGGAGCCACCTGGTAGCGGAGGCCTTTGGAGGTCAGGGTACATTATAGCCATGTGTATACAAGGAGAGACCTTTGCTTTCTACAGGAGGCTGGCTCACAGGGGCCTCTGAGAGCCTGACATGTACATCTCTTCCCAAAGCTGTAGTCAGTAACATCTTGTTGGTAACTTGAAACCAGCTGCAGCAAGAATATTTATACCCCCACAAATGATAGCAGATGCCACCAACCAGAGCTTTCCTCTCTCAGAACCAGCTGTAGACACTTACTAGCACACCACCAGACTGAACCAATCTAGGTTTTCAAAACACCTTCTTAGCTGCTCTGTGGACAATGAGTTCTGAAGAGACAAAATGCAGTTCTGATTGTACTTCTGAAGATTTACTCAGGATAAACTACTAGAAGTGAAATCACTACATAAAATTATCAAATTGCTCCCCCTACTGAAGACTGTCACTGTTAGACTTCCAACAACAATATATTTCTCTGCGTTCTCCCCCACAGCCTCTCTCTGCAGGTATATGTGTGCATGCATGCGTGTGTGCGTGTGCGTGTGTGTGTGTGTGTGTGTGTGTGTGTGTGTGTGTGTGCGTGTGTACACATGTGTATGAGTGCACAGAGGCCAGAGGATGATTTTGACTGTGGTTCCTAAGGTACTCTCTCCCTTTTTGTTTTGAGACAGGGTCTTTCACAGGCCTAGAATGCATCAAGTGGGCTAGGCTGGCTGCCTGGTGAGCCATAGGGACCACCTTGTCTCTGTCTCCCCAGCTCTGGGGTTCCGTGTATAGAATGCATACTGACCATTTTGAACCTCATGTGCTCCCATCTCCCCAGTACCTCTGCCTACCTCACCTCTTCCCTGCAAATCTGTTCATGTCTATTTGTTTTGTTTTTAGAGCAGGGCGGTCTATGTGACCATGGGTTCGGAGCTATCTGATGGAGCCTGACGGGTTCAGCAGTGGGTACACAGCTGTAGACAATAGTTATCCTTCCCCCAGAACCTACCAATGGCCTGTAGTTCAGTGAGACAGGATCCCATGGGGTCCTCTACCTTCCATGACTTATTGTTGACAGGGCCAACCTTGTGTGGGTCCCGTGCAAGCAACTGCAGTTGTGAGTTTATGGCTGCAGTGGTTACGTGGAATCTAGAAGGTGGCATTTCACGGTGCTTCACTCTACCTTCCAGCTCTTAGGAACTTCCTGCTCCCTCTTCTTTGGTGTTTCCAGAGCTGTATAGAAAATGGTATAAATGTCTATTGGGGGATGCGTCTTTAACCATTGCTTATTCTCAGCATCTTGGGCACTTGTGAGTCTCTGAGTTTACCGCCACTCATTGTGGAGAGAGCCTTCCCTGATGAGGGCTCCAAAGACTCTCTGGGTACCAACACAGAGATTTAGAAAGTACTTCAGTTAAACAACAGGAACAAGTTTTCTGCTTGGGCCTTTATCTCCTCTAGTCTTGGGTTGTTAGCTGGGTTTACTAAGTACCAGGCATGGGTTCCCTCCTGTCCTGTAGGTCTCAGACCCAATCCCCGTAACTGCCATGCCACGATTGGACAGGTGGGCAAATCTTGCCTGGCAGGTTGGCTTTTTTTAGTTGGAAGGAAACAGCTGAATAAGATGATTGATGCCATTTCCCCACGGAAGCCTGCATAGCCTCTTCTAACCCTGGAAGCTAGCCAGCAGGACTTTCCAGCTCAGTTCCAGCTTGCTTTTTCCTGTCTTGCAACTGACATGTGTGGTATCTTCAGCAATAGGATCGTATCCTCTGGTTCTGTTAGGCAACCAAGAGAACTAACAGGAGTCAGTATTATTTGGGGGTCTTGAGGCCTCTCTGACCAATTACTGTGGCTGCATTCTACACCTGGGGTGGGACATTTTGTTTAGTAACTCCTCACTTCTAGGAGCAGTGTTATCTCATTGTGCAGATAACTCCTTTCAACCTCCTCTTGTATTGTCTTTTCTTCTTTTTTTTTTCCTTTTTTTGGGGGGGTGTTATAAGATAGTAGGGTTTTTTTCAATTAAAAAAGTATTTTTAATTCTTTGTGAATTTCATGCAATGTATTTTGATCATATTCTCCCCTCCAACCCTCTCCCCTCCCCTATCTACCCTTACTTCTCTTTCCTTGCCTTTTGTTTATTTATTTATTTTTAAAAATAACCCATCAAGTACAGTTGGTGCCATCCATATATTTCTGGGTGTAGGGCCATCCAGCGGAGTGAGTTTGACTCATGAGGGACCACACCCTTAAAGAAGATGGACTCTCTTTTCCTAGAGACCACCAGCAGACCAGAGCACCTCCTTTCTCTTCCACTCTAGGATGCCGACTGGCTTACTCTGGCACAGGTCTTGTGAGGCGACCACTGCTGCTGTGAGTTCATGAGTGCCTTGCTCTTGCCATGTCCAGAAGACACTGTTTCACTCTGGTCTGCCCTGACCCCAGGCTCTTGCAATCTTTTTGCCTCTCTTATGCTATGGTCCCTGAACCTTTGAGGGTATATAATATAGATACCCTCCCCCCACTTTTTTTTTTGACTGAGTTCTCCACTGACACTGGTTCTCTGCACTTTGACTAGTTGTGAGTTTTTAAACTACCATCGACTTTACTAAGAAACTTCTTCAATGAAGTCTGAGAGCTGCATTAATCTATGGGTATATAGAAACATGAATTTAGGGAGCACTTTGATACTATGCCAGTTTAACATAATAATAGTAGTAGGTTCATCCTTGGAACCTGTGAGCTCCTTAACCATGTATTCTTAGTCGGACAGTAACACTACCAGATATGTGTTTTCTCCTGTGAAACAGGCCTTAAATCTACCAGAAAATGGTTGGTTACTCCCATAATGTTCATGCCAATATTACATCTATGGGCATATTTAGTCATAATGATTGTTCTTGTAGTTCACAGCTAAGTAAGACTGCTGCTATCTTTTTTTCCTCCAGGCAGCCTACATAGCACATTCTAGTACTGTGAAAGCTAGGCAGCAAGGAGGAAGCTTCCTGGTCAACACCAACTTTGTTTCTCTGGATCCTGTGAAAAGCGTGTGGTATTTTCAGCAATAGGGTCTTATCATCAAATTTTGGTGGGTGACCAAGAACAATGCCAACAGCCCATGTTGTTTCTGGGGTCTCTAGGGCACCTCTGACAACTCAAGGGGAGTTATCCTGTATCAGGTAGTAGGCTTTTATTTGGCAACCTATAGATAATAGCTTTCTATATTGCCTTTTCATATACCCTCCATTTTGGTTAATCCTCCACTAACTCATACACTCGTCTCTCAAGTCTCCTATTTCTCTCTTTGCTTATGCTTTTAAATCCCATACTTCTTCCTCTTTATGTCCCCTTTATCTATATTTTACTATCCTTACACCTTTAAGGCAACCTTCATATTTGGCCTTCTGTCTTCCATAGGTATGCCATATTTAACAATGACCTAAAGCTTTCCAGGCTCCTCTCCTTACTGAAGAACTATTGGCTATTGATAGTTGTTGGGGAAACATCCTTTTATTTGTGAATATGGCCACTAGTAATTTCCTGCACTCCAATGAATGCCCCATATTCATGTACATATGGGCAAAACTAATGAACTTAGTAGATTATTTTTAAAAAAGAATATGAAGTTCAGAGACCGTTATGTTGAGAGGGGAAACTGGGGGAAGTTGGAGGAGGGAAATGGATGGTAGATTATCATATTTTTGCATATATATGAAATTATCAAATAATAATAGCTAAAATAAATAAATAAAGCTAAAGAATAGCTAAAATAAAATAATAAATACA
>CABHPP010139235.1:0-21345 GCA_902168425.1 Peromyscus attwateri | reverse complement strand
ATAAATAAATAAAGCTAAAGAATAGCTAAAATAAAATAATAAATACATAAATAATAAATAAATAAATAAATAAAGCTGAGATAGAATCCACGTGTGAGAGAAAACATATGGTGTTTGTACTTCTGGGCCTGGGTTACCTTACTCAGGATAATTTTTCCAGTTTCAGTCATTTACCTGCACATTTCATAATTTTATTTTTCTTGACAGCTTTAAAATGCCATCGTGTATATCTATATCTATATCTATATCTATCTATCTATCTATCTATCTATCTATCTATCTATCTATCTATCTATCTATATATCATGCTTTTCTTACATATGCTTCAATTGCTGGACATTCAGGTGGATTTGATTTCCTAGCTCTTGCGTGGGTTCTGGAGAGCAAACACAGGTCTTTCTGCTTACCAGGGCAGCTCTTTGTCTACTGGGCTGGCTCCCCAGCCTTCTCAGAACTCCTGCTAACATCCATTCATAGTGTCCCATTCCCAAAAGAAAGGAGAGCTTTGCTAGGGGAAACTTGATTCAACTACATACACTGCTAAGGGTTCCCCACCCCAGACATTGTTTTTATTGGTACTATGAACAGGATACTTTTCTTGACAGGCTATTATTGGTGTAAAGACAGGGCTAGGTTTTTTTGGGGTGTGTGTGTGTGTGTGGATGTTTATGTCCTGGAATCCTACTGAGTTCTAAACTCCTAGGACCTGTATATCACAGCTCTACCTGACAGTAGCAGCTTCTCCAACTTTACCCGCCCCCCAACACCCATTTCATCTGTCCTTCCTGTCCCCTGGGTCCTCTGGCGTTCTCTCATTTCTCAACATCTAACCTCCTGCATCGGCACTCTGCTCCCTCTGTCTAGAACGTCACATTCTGTCTTCTCTGAAGCTGGTTCCCTCTTGTTCTTCAGGTGAAGGCTCCCGTCTCCTCACAGAGGATTTTCCTGACAGCTCTGCCGAATCAGAATTACTCTTTTTTGGACAAACCATGATCATTTATTTATGCTTTGGGCAGTTTCTGTCACATTTGTCCTCTCATTATATGGTGTGGTACATCTGGTTACCTTCCTGACATCCCACACCAACCCTAAAATGGTCAAAGTTCTTTTTATCAGGATGTGTAGGCTTGGCCTATTTTTGCTTAATGATGTTCTGGAATTAAGGCATCTTAAGTCCCTGGAGAGTTTGGTGTTTGATTAAAAAGTATTGAGCCACAGCATATTATTATAACAAATTTTCCGCAGTAAAAAATAGCTTCAAAGTGTTTGTTACTTGAAGTTATAACCCATGGGTTGGAAGAAAATGCCGGCAAACCATACATTGGATAAGGGGTTTATGTTAAAATGTTTAAGGAGTGTAAATAGCAAGAAAATAACTCTATAAAAATGGGCAAATGTTCTGAATAAACATTTCTCAGGAGAAGACATACAGATGGCCAGCAGATACATGAAAAAGTTCTCAACATCGCTAATTACCAGGGAAACACAAGGTAAGACCACAATGTCACCTCACACCTGGTGACATTTTTGATGGCTATTGTCAAAAAGCACAAAGAGCAAGTATTGTTGAGGGCACAGAGAAAAGAGAGCCCTTAAACACTCCACTGCTGGAGGGAATGCAAATTAATACAGCCATTGTGGAAAACCATATGGCAGCCCCTCAAAGCTAAAAATAGAGTTATCATATGATCCAGCATCTCACTTCTGGTATATATCCAAAGGAAATTAAATCTGTGCATTGAAGAAACATCTAGAGTGCCACATTCATCCTAGCACTGTTGATGAGAGCCAAGATATGGAGCCACGCTAAGCGTCCATCCAAGGATGGATGGCTAAACAAAAACCTCATGCATACATTCAAAGGAATAGATTACCACTTAGCCTTCAAAAGAAGGTAATTCTATTATTTGTGATGCCATGGAAAACCCTTGAAGACATTATGCTAAGGGAAATAAACAAGACAGAAAGGGGAGCAAATATCCCATGTTCTCATTTGTATGTGGAGTCTAACACAAAGTTACAGAAATCGAGAATAGAACGGTAGCGACAGCAAATTGGGGGGATCGAGGGGACGTGAGAGATTTTGCTCAGAGGGTACACAGGTTTGGATGGACAGCATTCATTTCAGAGAGCTACTGTTTGGAACTGTAACTGAAGTACATTGTGTACTTCAAAGTTGTGCAGTGTAGACTAGAAGCATTGGCACCACAAAACGATGAAGTGATGAAAGTGTTAATCAGTTTGATTTCGTTATTTGGCAATGTAAACATATATCAGAGTATCACTTTATAGGCCGTAAATACAGGTAATGATTATTTGTTAACTAACGTGAAAGATGATGGTAAAAAATCCCTCACATCTGTTGCTCGTTAAAACAGGAACCCCCGGTAGGTTGCACTAATTGCATTTCCAGTGTTACTGCGGTGACCTCTCTGAGTGCTCTTCACAGTACCCGGCTAGTTATTCTGATGCCCACACACCCGGGTGACCTCCTCTCACTGCGGGGGGTCCATTCTTGCTACCAGCTGATGGATGGGGGCAACTGCTGTGTTTGCATATTCACCAGAAGAAATCAACTACTACTTTTCAGATCTCCTTTCGCCTTCTTGCTTGGTTTCTTTCCGGCAGGTTGCTTCCACTAATATTACACAACGTGCTCTAGAACCTCACATTCAAAAACCAAAGTGTCTCTCCTTGACCTCATGCCCCTCTCTGCCTCTGCTCTTCCTCCCTGTTTTCTCTTCCGGTAAACTTGAAGAGGTGTCAGTGTGCACTCCACATGGGCACCTCTGCATTCACTATGAAGGTTCCTGTCTGACGCCACTTGGGAAGATATTAGGATAACTGTGTTCCTGGCCTCAGGGTCCCTTCTGCATCTTTGTCTTGGCTTCCTAGAGTCTGTGACATAGTCAAAACCTCTTCTATTGTTGAAGCCTCTCTTGGCTTTTGTGAACATTTATGGGTCTAGGTGTTTTA
Source organism: Peromyscus attwateri (assembly GCA_902168425.1). Classification (NCBI taxonomy): domain Eukaryota; kingdom Metazoa; phylum Chordata; class Mammalia; order Rodentia; family Cricetidae; genus Peromyscus; species Peromyscus attwateri. The sequence continues at coordinate 18,369 of CABHPP010139235.1, read as the reverse complement.
TTCCATTGTTCTTCACCTTTAGTTTCATTATGGTTCTTCTTTATACACAGTACTTCTAATGTATGTATCGAGACTGGGTTCCAGCCGCCTTTCTTCTCTATATTTCTCCTTAGGTTCTTGTTCATGAGTTTTTTTTTTGGGGGGGGGGTTGCACAAATCCGCATGCACATGATTCCCCCATACAGATCTGGCCGTCATTCCTGCTACGAGCTCCTGGGGCTTAGATCTGATGGCTTCCTTGACATCCTAACTCAGGTGCCTGAGGGGCATCTTCAGCATCCAAAGAGGAACTGTTGACTCAAGCACTCTCCAGTCTTCTTTCCGTTCAGGTCTTCCATTCTCCACAATTAGCACCACCATCTTTATGGCTCCAATACCAGTTTATACTGAGGACTAAGGAGGGTGTGTGGTGGCAGCCATAGGTACACTCTCCAGGTTGCTACTGTCAGGACCGATTCAGTCTTCAACTCTACATTCCACATTTAGTAGTACATCTATCCCTCGGTGTCTGTGGGGTGTTTGTTCTAAAATCTTTTATAAGTACTAAAGTTTGTGAGTAATCAGTTTCCTTTTTTGTTGTGTGTGTGTGTGTGTGTGTGTGTGTGTGTGTGTGTGTGTGGTGTATGTATATGTATGCATGTTCACATGTATGTGAGCACATGTGTATATAGGTTTACATGTTTACAGAGGCCCAAGGTTGATATCAGGAGTTTCTTCAGTTTCTCTCACTATTTATTTGAGACAGAGTATGTCCATTGAATTCAGAGCTCACCCAATATGGCTCATGTAGATAATTTGCTTTGGGGACCCCCTGTTTCTGCTTTCTGAGTGCTGAATTACATGTGGGCCACCATTCCCACCCAGAATTGACATGGGTGCTGGGATCTGAACTCCCAGTCCTCATGATTTCCTGGTAAGTGCTCTGCTACTGAGCCGTCTCTCCAGCCCTCGTTTCTTTTCTAAGATGGGATGTTTGCATATCAACTAAGCCTATGTTCTCATATACTTCAGACTATCTCTAGAATATTTATACCTACTGCAATGTAAATATGTAAATAAATATATGCTGTGCATTCAGAAGACAATGACAAGAAGAAAGCCCTTTCATATTTGGTACAGGTGCAAACCTTTTTCTAAGTCATTTTCCACTGGAGGCTGGTTGGATCTGCAGCTATGAAGCATGAGGGTCTGGAGGGCTGATTGTATAAGTCTGTGAACACAGCGTGAATGGCCAGTTCTCTCCATCACCCCCACTTTTGGTCTCGTCTTCTTAGGAGTTTTGGACTCATAATAGCTTTAGAACCAGAAGCACTGAAGGCAGGAAGAGGCAATAGTATCGTGTCCCTTTCACAGATTGGGCCCATGCCAGAGAAGGCTGGCTTCCTGGTTTTCTGGAGGGTGTAGCCCCTGGGTCCTTGTATCACAGAACTGAAATTGTGGATGAAAGATGGTGCCTTTGTGAAAATTCTTTTAGGCTAGTAACTTGTTCTGTGCCATCTTATTCTGATTTAAAAAAATCTTGTTCACCTTTGCTTTTTTGTCTTTATCTTCATGAGTATTTTGATGGGGTGTGGTAGAGTTCAGATTAAAGGCTGCCAGCCAGTTTAAGCCATAAATTCTTAGAGAAATGCAAATGGAAATGGAAAATAAAACTTTATACACACCAGTACAACAATGTTTAGAAATGAGGACAATATCACCATTGGCACGGAGGAGGGAGATGGAAACTTTCATGAACCTTAGCATGCCCATTATTGTAGTAAGTCTAAAAGAATCAATGAAATGAAATCTCTGTGTGACTTGTGATCCAACAGCACTATTCTCTAGTATATAGATTTTAGAGAACTCTTTACATAAGTCTGAAAAGACATGTGCAAAGATTTCATTATAGTATTGCTTGTCAGAACAGGAAGTCAGAGGAAACTTAGGTACCCAATTACAAAGGGAATAAATGTAATATGCTGGAAACAACTATGAGATATGTGAGGAGAAGCCGATACACACTTATAGATACATGGTTACACTTTTCCAAGGTGTTGGGTGAACAAAAACCGACATTTATAATATACTGCGACTCTATTAAGTTAAAAACAAAGCCATTGAACATTTCCTAGTTCTAATGGATGTAGGAATATTGAAGGTTGCATGTTAAATGTGTCAGAGAAGAGGTACCCATGCTAGGGGCAGGGATTTGAAAGTGGAGACCAGGGATGTGGAGGGTGACACTCTACCCTAACCTTTGGTGTCATTTCAGAGACACTGAATAATGGCACATAAAATGTCAAGGACAAATTTAAGACTTGAAATATTTCTCCATAATTTTCAGAGGGCCAAATTTATATTTCTTAAATCCAGGGGGTATTTCTTGTTTGTTAGTTTTCTAGAATTGCCTTTAAACCCCTAGTTTTTTACTATCTGAAGGAGGCCATGTCTTTGTCTTTGTCACTTAGAGGTGAGCTCTCTGAATGGATCCAAGCTGTAGAGGACATGAAAGTACTGTATACAACCAACCAGATGGTGATGTCCCCAGGATAGAGTCTGCAGCTCTCCACTCCTGTGTCCCCAGCATCTGAAACAGTGATTGCTCGATAGCTCTCAGTGGTTATTACCTTTAGTTGCGTCCCTTTCTTGACAGCCTTCTAGAATATGTGCCTTCTCTGGCTTTGAGGTTTATCTAAGGTATCCGCCCTTACAAATATCATATCTTGTCTAAAGTGATGGAAACAATACTTTTCATCGAGAGAATAACGTGTTGCCTGGCCACGGTATAAATACATAAACAATAATGACTGAATCTATCCCCACAGAGAGCTACATCTTTTCTGTTTTGGAAGTACTTTTGTGAGCTCTGTCCAAGTGAATCCATTCTTAAAAATATGTACTGAATGCCTACTAAGTGCTAAAGGACAGGAGCCTAGGGAGACATTCCAGTAAGATGGTCAGAAAACTCTAGATTGAGCTGTAAATAGAGTGTGGTACACCAAGTACAATCCATTATGTAATAATAGAAATAATAGGAAATAATAAGGCCTTAACATTTATAGAATGCTTTATACCTTTCAAAAATACTTTCACACTAATCATCTCAGCATGGTTTGGCGACCACAATCTCATTCAGCACCTGTGAGCAGGTAGATGTTTTCTTTGGAAAATGGTCTCCAGCATTGGGCTACCTAATTTTTTAGGTTGTGTGAGTGTGCGGGGGAAAGAGGCAATTGCCATGTACTTCTATAGAAGGAGAAGAAGGAGCCAAGACTGAAAAGTTTCCCATCCATAGAAGTGAAACATTTCATGATTCCCAACCCTTCTCATTGATTGCCCCAGGGGGGGGTCTGACATTCTTCAAAGGAAATTAATTGTAATTCACATCAAAATTTCAAACACACAGATATGCTGCATAGCACAATGATTCTGGGCAGGGGTGGACCAGGGGAGGTGGACTAGAAGTTGTATGTGTGTCAAAGAAGCTGCCAATCAGCCACAGAACAAAAAGAAGCTGAAACTCCCCCAGATTTGTAGGAGTAATTGGTCTGATTTCACACCCAGTGGTAGTCAGAAGCAAAAGGGGGTGGTGGTGGTGGTGGTGGCTGAAAAGATGAAGTAACTTATCGGATGACTGGGGTGACAAGATGCTCTGTTGGTGGCTGTGCTAATGACACACCCAGTTCTTAGCATCTAGAAAAGTCGGCTTCCTGTTCTGTGGAGGACACATTAAGTCTGTCCCACTAGTGGGCAGGGAGGGTCTCTGTTTGTCACCATTAATTTTAATTGGCTAAGTTGATTAGCCACCGCATTTAACATGTGTCTCTTGATGCCAAGGAAATGCAGCTGGATGGCTGCTAGTTTTAAGAGTATAGTAACATTGGTCTATATTCTCTTCCTCCCTTTCTAAATTGGAAATGCCAGGTTTGCTCTTTGTGGTGTCTGGTTAATATAGACACCCAATCACCATGGACTCTGGTTCTCAGACTGAAGAGACATCCTCCTGGAAGTAGAGAAACATCATAGAGGCCCTTAGAGCCAATCAAGTGTGAACTCTGCTCTCTCTTCCTCCCCTGCTGGGCTGGCACAAGAGCTAGAATCGATAGGCAGTGGCGAAGTTTGAGCTGGAGGCAAACTCCTTTGTGGTTTTTGCCTGATTCCACACTGTACAGTAGGAAAGGGGCCAGAGGAAGTAGCTGGCAGGAGGAGAGCTCTGGTTTTCAGATGTGAAGCAGTCTGGAAGAGGGTGACGTAAGTGAGGAGGGAGCTGAGCGTTGGGGGAAGCCTAATTCATCTCCTCTATCTCCCAGTGATGGAAGTTTCCATATCTTCTCATCACAGACTGTGTTGATGCAACCAGAGCATTTAGGAGCCCACATGACCTTTGGGCTCTAACATGCAATGCCATTGATCACAAGCAATTGCAGTTCTATGCCCATGCTATCAGGGCTTGAAGAGGGGAGAGCTGGGCATGGGTAGAAAGGGTACCTGTCTGTCATCTCTGTGGTCCATTTGTACTTGAGCCTCCTCGTTCCAACTCCTACAAAATAGTTTTCCAGGCTTACCTCCTCATTCCCATTGCCGGGAGCCAGCACAGCCTGTCCCTCAGCATCAGGACCCATGAGGCTTCTCCTGGCAGGATAGTTCTCTGGTTCTGTGAGACCCCAGATAGATCAAGATCATGTCCTGGTTCCTAGTGTTCAGATAAATGCAGAAGTCCTCAGTGACTAGCCCTTTTATGTCCTATTCCTGCCCTTTCCTTTATGTCCCAGAAGGTGGTGACATTTTGGGCTAGTGGGAGCTCCCTGGTGATAATCCATCTTATGAGGCAGATAAGTGTTTCAGTGCCCTGGGCTGTTCTAACTGTCCCATCTGTGGGCAGCCCTCCCAGTGGGGTCTGTTTCTACAAAACAGTCCTGTGACCACAAGCACTCTGGTCACCTTGGCTTCTCTAGTTCATTGTGACTTTCCTTCTTTCCCTTGGTACAGGAGGAGCAGAGCAGGATGCTTATGAAACTGGTAAGAGAGAGGCACAAACTGAGATAGGCCAGCTAAGCCAACAGGGGCCTCATAGCGTAACAGGAAGCACAGTAGGCCCCAGCCCAAGCCGGGCTCTGGCTTTGCCAACTGTTTTTACACAGTCACTGTGCTTCCTGAAACAGTTCCCTCCTCTGCAAAATGTGGAAAGTCTGTGTTCTCTCTCTCTCTCTCTCTCTCTCTCTCTCTCTCTCTCTCTCTCTCCCTCTCCCCCCCTCTCTCTCTCTTCCTCCTTCCCTCCCTCCCTCCCTCCCTCCTAGAATTAATATATTAAACACACAAAGGCACTCTGTAAAATTTCATATACCGGAAGTATGGAAGGGACTGGATGCGATTATACAGCAATTGACCAAAGTCCCGAGTAGCTGTGCTATTTAGTTCTCCTGGATTGATCTTGAGCACACACCTTGTTTCTGTCTCTTCCCTAGATTCCCATCAGAGATCTGAGGTAGAGCAGAAAATGGGTTCACTTGTTCTCTAAGTATTGGAGGTGACTGGGAAGCTGTATTGAACACATTTTGAGTTCTAATACTTTTAAACAAAAATGAGATGCTAGAGAAAAGCACAGGGGTTTTGCAGATAGAAGAGATGAATGGTCTGTGGTAGGCAGGACCATTGTCTCATTGTCCCACATCAGACTGAGGAAGACACACAGTTCTGAGAATGGGATGCTTTGCAGCTGCAGGACAGGGATTCTGCTCCCTGCTCCCAGACAGCTGTTGATGGGAAGTCACTCCAGTGTAAGCGGAAAGGCAAGACTTGATTGCAGACCCTACCCCTCCAAACTCCAGAACTCATTTTCTTCTCATCATATCATAATTTGGTTCTATATTCAGTTTTGATGTCATACCTCTCATTCTGCATCCACCTTGGATAACATCCTCAAAATAATCTAAGTTAATAGCGCAATGATGAGAAATGGAAGTTTTGCTGAAGGTTTTCTGGGGCCAGATTTAAGAAGATGTTTTCCATTGTATATCATCTGGAAAAACTTCCTGGAAGTCCTTTTAAACATCTTAGTTTTCTTCCCCCCTCATGCTTATTTCTGATTGGTTCATCAATTTTTTTTCTCTCTCTTCTCTTTTGGCCCCTTGGTACCTCCTTCACAGTTCTAAATGACTCATTTCTCAATCTAAGCTAGAATGCACATCAGCCAAACAAAATCCCGCAGTTATTTGAGCTGACTTCCTTTGATGCCAATCCAATGAGCAGCTGCATATATTCTAACATGTCCCTGATGGCCATCAGTGTTCACTCGACAGATCAGGGGTCCTCTAAAGCTGAGGAGGACTGTGCGATAAGTCATGTGGGAGGCAATGGAGAAGAGAATTAGAGGCAAGGGCTATGGCTACAGGGATGGCCAGCAGGGAGAAAGAGGAGATGCTAAAAGAATTGTAGGACTTGGTCGCGTCTAGAAGCAATGACTCCTAGATATTCAGTTCTAGCCCCAGGGCAGAATGAGATGGAGAGTTCTTGAAGAGGAACAGGTTTGAGATGAGAGTTTAAAAAAGGACATATAATTTAGGGCATATAATTTATTATTTGAATGTAGAGCTTCTTTGCTATCCTTATGGATGCTGCCTTCCTTAGCTGGCTCAGGCGGATGTCCGACCTGCTCTGGCTTGGTCATCTGTCGATACAGCCTGGCATCAGCGGGGGACAGAGGAGCTGTCAGCTAGCTCCCGCACTCCTGAAACACTGTCCCACTTCGCCACTGTGACAAGTGCTTCCTGCAACACCGACTCTACCTCTAGCCTTCAGCGATTGGTTCCGCTGTGGGGAACCGCATCTCCATGATTCTAGCTGTGTTTCCTTTGTCTTCTCTCTGACAGCAGTGCCCGCAAGATTTCAGTTTCTTAGCAATTTCTTGCATCTCTCGTAGCATTCTTGTTTTCCAGGACTACTTCTAGGTGAATTCTTAAACAAAATAAAATAAGATAGGGGGGGGGGCAAGGGGAGGCACCAAGGCATGTCCCAGACTGCTCTCCTGATCACCTCTCCTACCTGTTTTTGTGTTTTCCTCTTCCTGCTTTGAATTCCTTAAGAACAGGAAAATTAGCTTATTCATCCTTTGTTTCTAGGTACTAACTAACCTTTTGTATGTTCCAAGTAACTTAAAGAATATTTAACAAAGTGTATGGCTTTTTCTTTTGTAAATGAAAAACGGAACAGGACAAAACACAATGCAATGCATAGTCTTCCCACTCAAGTTTTGTTCCTTCCTGTGCTTTCCACTTCAGTCTGTTCCCCAGTGCCTCTTCTGTGTTATCAAGAATTCAATCAAAGACAAGGAAACTCTGGACACTCCAGGAAGCCTAAATGTTCAAGCCATTTCCCTGGCTTGTGGTTTCAGAGTTGGGGAGGATGAAGAATGAGTGGTAAGTCTGAAGATGGGCTCATGTCTCTTAGGAGTGGTGGTCCACCTCTTGGCACACCTGCCATGCATTCGATACTACATCAGGAACATGAAGTAGAGCGGAGACAATACGGCAGTGGCCCTGTCTCCAGGAACCAAAGGAATCAGTAAAACACACAGGCAGGAATTAGAGAACATTCCACATTCAAGTTAAAAATGTAGCATTTTAAAAAGTGACATTTGGCAAATCTGGTCCTGACCAACCAACACTTGTTAAATTAATGGTCATACACTAAGGATGACACAGGTCTCCAAAGGGGAGTCATCCCTGTAGGAAAAGCATCTTTGCATATGGCTCCAGGATTCTTACCATTCAAAAAGAGTCCTTGGTAATCCATCTTTTGGGAGGAGATTGTTCTTACAGCCCACCATACTGTGCACTCTGACATTCAAGGAATGAAGGAGAACATCAAGATGAATCACACTCTTCTTTCTGTAGGTGATTGCCATTAAGTCATCTTGGAGCCCACTGAATAGCTTAAGGTAAAACAGCACTATTTTTCTATTTACAATCTGCTCAACACTGGGGCTGGCCTCAGACGTTTGAGGCAATCTTATTTTCTATACTCAACTATGGTGTTCTTAGGGGGCACTTCCAGGACAGAAGAGTATGTGTCAGGGGCCATGGTCATTGATCTATGAAGTCACCATAGAGGCACCATCCAGTCCAGACGATGCTGCCTAGATTTTGCCTCTGTCTGTAATAGAGGTTGAAACAACTCTCAGCCAACAGGCCTAGGCTTGCTTGGTGCCAAGTGTAGCATTCTAAGCACGTCAAAATCCAGTGGCCTAATGGATAATGCTATTATAGACGATCTAATTAATACAGCAGATCGCTGTTTCATTATGGGAACTGTGGGCTCCCATCAGCGTATGTCACTTAGAGTTACTGCCATCAGCTCCTAGTTCCTGGCGTTGAGATGGCTAATGCACTATATAAAGATTCAGAGGCATTTAAGATGATCACTCGTCATGCTGAATTAATGTGTACAGCTTCCTGGCTTGGGCTCTCTAAATCTAGAAATACTCAGGACTGAAACCTAAAGATTTCTCTTTGTCCAAATCCTCTTAGCTGCATTTCGGTCATTCTCTTGTAGATGGTTTCAGGGAAGATCCTACTATGATGGGAGATGTTGTGGGATGCATCCTGTGTCGATTGAGAAGTTCTTCTGGTGGCTGTGGGGCTGTGGCACCTATTGGATCATTATTTTATTACCAGATACCCATGTTGCTAGCAATACCCCTCCCTCCATCTCCAAATCATACTATTCTCAGAAGGCTTCTTCTTTGGAATGTCACCTGTTGCGCCTTTTCTGAATCCCAGAACAATCTCTCTATAACTTTTTAAACGATGAGGAGTGATGTGATGAGGCTACACTACCAAGGTTCTCAAGTTCTTCCCAAGCATCACACTTCATTTATCCACTTGCTCCTAGAAAGAGAAGGTGCCTGTACTGGACTCAGGGATCAAATAGTGAGAATATCTAGGTTTCTCTTAGGAGAGGTTAACTGAGTGAAACCAAGACATAAAGCCAATTTATATTGATATTGATATTCATTTAGGGATATTTTGCCGTATCAAAATAGAACTGGGCTTAAATGTTAAATCCATATTTTAAATGGGATGGCATGTATGTTTTAGTATTACTACCAATGCAAATGATGAAGTATTTAGTGGTTTCAAACATCACAAATTTATTGTCCCACAGACTTCTAGCTGAAGTCTGGTCTAGGTCTCATTGGACTAAAGCAAAACATTAGAAGACTGCCCCCTGTCTGGAAGCCGAGCCTCTTTCCTGCTCGTTCTAGATGTTGGCAGAATTCCTTCCTCTGTGGTTGTGGGATGTAGTCTCTGTTTTCTTGCTTGGTTAAGGGTCGTGTCCTGTTTCTAGTTGCTACCTCATACCTGGGAGGCATCGTCAAAGCCAGCTACGGTGGCTTGAGCCTTTCTCATGTCAATCTGATTTTTGGAGCTCATGTATCTAGGTTATATAATAAGATAACCAGAACCACAATTATCTAGAACAGCCTCTTCTTTTCATATTATACAAGTATTGGCTTTCATTCTACCCACAGCCTTAAACTCCTAATTTGGGCATTTGGATATAGCACATCTTTGGCTGAACCTATTAAGTCTGTTATGTTTAGTCTTTTTCAGAAAACCCACAATACATTTAAGAGTAGTGGTTACTAGGGGAAAGAAGGACCTAATGTTTGTTGAACACAGTGTGCCCAGTCTCATGCTAACCCTGCATACCCATCATCTCATTCTAACTCCCAAATAAACTACTCATTTGTTGATGAGTTACCTGAAGTTTAGAGGAAGGATAACTTGTTTCAGCTTCAAAAAGCTAGGCAGTGACTGTGCCAGGGTTTGAGACCAGAAGGGAAGATTGATGTCTCTCTTTCCACTGCATTGTGCTTTCTTCCTATAACATCTCATTTAAGAGACCCAGCATTCTCCCTAACCCCATAATGTCTCCCTCTTTCAAGATATCTCTTTCATTGCTCTCCCACTCCGTCCCTCCCCCAGCTCGACCATCCTGTTCCCTCATGTTCTTATCCCCCCCAGCCCCTCCCTTCTATTGCCCCCCACCCCCAGTTTATTCATGGAGATCTCATCTATTTCCCCTTCCCAAGGTGATCCATGTGTCCCTCTTAGGGTCCTCCTTGTTTCCTATGCAGCAGGGAGGGGCTTGGTCCTGCCTCAATTGAATGTACCAGGCTTTGCTGACTCCACATGTAAGCCCTTACCCTTTTGGAGGAGGGGAGGTGGGGTGGTGGACAGGAGGCAGGGGAAGACTGCAGGGAGCAGGAGGAGGAATGAGAGGGAGATCTGTGGTTGGTATGTGAAATGAATAAAAAAAAAATTCTTAAGTTAAAAAAAAAGAAAGAAAGAAAAAAAAGCGACCCAGCATTAAAGGCTTCTTTGAAGATAGGCATGTCTTCTAGGTTCACTTCTCTGCTGGAGGGCTGAGCCTGAGATGGATTTCAAATTCCCTATCCCTTTTCTACAGTGGCAGGACCAGAAGGAACAAGAAAGACAATTGAGAAAGTAAAGAAACCGCCAGGGCTACAGGCTGAGATGAGCTCTCAGTTGCCTAAGGGTTGCTGAAGAAGAACCAGCTGCATCATGGGTATCAGTGAGCTTCCTCTTATTACAGCTAATTTCCCAAGGACGGAAACTTACATAGAGAGGAGGTTTATTTGGGCTTATGATTTGTGGGACGCCACTTGTCCTGGGCCTGTGACACATCTTAGCAGGAACATGTGATAGACAACCTTCTCACTTTGTGGCAGAGAAGCAAAAGAGAGAGAGACCTAGCAGGGGTCTGGCTCCCACAATCGTCTTCAAGGTCTTATTCCTAGAGATCTAACTTCTTCCAATTGAGCCTCAACCCTTAAAGGTTCCATCACCTCCAAGAACACTAAGTTGGGGTTCAAACCTTTAACACACAGGCCTTTGGGAGACATTCAAGATCCAAACAAATTGTTAGTCCTACTGGGTATCCCAGGTAGAAGTACACCAGTAGAAAAATTGCCCATGCCCCTCCCCTGTTCCCAGCTCAGCTGCTCGGGACTCTGAGGGGGAGGTTGTTCTGGGGGAGCAGCTCCTACGGTCGTAGTAGACTGGCACCACTGAGACAGCTGGGTCAGAGCTGGAGGAAATCTGCGGAAGAGAAGCTTCCGGGAGCTGTGGGGATAAAAGGAGAGAAGGTGGAGCAGAATGCAGTGCTGGCTTAGTGTGGCTACCAGCAGGACCACGTCTGGAAGCCGCCCCTCTAGGGTTTTTGCTGATTTTTTGGTGATGTGGCTAGTTGGATCTGAGTATCCTACCCGGGCTGCGGCACTTTATTTGGCAGCTGACATTTCTATGCCAGAGATACTTGGTTTGTGCCTCAATTAGAAAAATGTTGAGAGACATTCAGTTCCCTCCCGAAGAAGCCTGTCACAGTAACAACTCATGGAGGAGCCTGTTATTTCAGTTTTATATATACATATATGTGGGATCATGCATACATTTTTAAATAATGTGATCAGCTTCTGTCCTGCTTTGATGTTCTTGATTTTTCATTCCAATTTTGGTATTGCTCTGACAGCCTGACAGCACACCATAAATTTGCCTTTGCACATTGATTAAGTTGACCCTGATGTACCAGGATTACAGGCAGCTAACTTGCATTTGGGCTCTGGCTGCTGAGGCTTTATAGTGTCTATTCTAATGTCTTATCACCCTTGGGTTCTGCACTGCGAGTCAGAAGTGTTGCTTGAAGTGGTGTTGGCTTCTTTTGTTTATATTTAGGAGGATGGAGGCCCAGGAGGGACCTGGGACCTCTTCCTATCGCATAACCAATTCTTATACACAAATCACCTTTTGGTGGTACTGGCCTCTACATTCCTTTATTTCATTTCAGGAAACATTGATTAAAAATCGACTTTGGTATTCTAAGACAAAAGATGACGAGCCTCTACAAAAGGCTAATGCAACATAGTGATACCGTGGATCTACGCAGCAGGGGGGTGTAGGGTGTTACAAGGGTACAGGAGAGGGAGCTCAGCACAGTCTTTGCAGTGGATGGCCAGGAAAGCTGTCCTTATGAAATTAGCATGTTCACAAACTGGAGATCTATGGGGAAGGAGTGTGTGTGTGTGTGTGTGTGTGTGTGTGTGTGTGTGTGTGTGTATGTGTCTACAGGGGTTTCAAGAAGTGAAGAAGAACTGTAGCTCTGGACAGACTAGAAAGCCTGGGCAAATACCCACAGGCCAGACAGATTTCAGCAAGTGAGAGAACTCGAAGCAGATTCTGGGTACCAATTGGAGAGAAGTAACATTATGAAATGGGGAGGGAGAGGGATTAGATTTGCAGGAACTAGAAACACTGGATAATGGGACATAGACCCAGCGAAGAAGCCGGTGTTTTCACTTCCAGGATTTGCAGAGCTACTAAATACTTGTAGACTAGCCATATGATTTAATTTGTCTTTAGAGAAGTCTGTGTTAGCTGAGTTACAGAGAGTGTCTTAGGGGAGACAGCATCAGAGTTGGGGGACCGGGCCCACCGCAGCAGTCATAGGAAGTGACTTAGGGACTGGGAGAAAAAAAATGAAATTGAGATGTATAGGGATTACCTAGGACAAGATGTGGGAAGTGATGGAATTGAGAGGAAAAAAGATGACAACAAGAATACCCAAATTCCTGATTTGGGCAGCTGGGCAGGTTGTAGTAAAACCATTCATTGCTACAGGGATGTAATGATAGCACAGGTGGGCAGGTTATAGTAAAACCATTCATTGCTACAGGGATGTAATGACAGTACAGGTGTGGCAGGTTGTAGTAAAACCATTCATTGCTACAGGGATGTAATGACAGCTCAGCTGGGCAGGTTGTAGTAAAACCATTCATTGCTACAGGGATGTAATGACAGTACAGGTGTTGCAGGTTGGGTGCAGTATAATTGTGCTGAATTTGAAGGGTGTATAAGATACAGAAGGCCGAGTTGCAGTTGGTATCACATATAGGGCTTGGGTCATGATCATAAGCAACCTTTGAACAGAGCAGCCCTCATTCATGTTCTTATCCACTGACCTACATGCCTCAGCTTGCTTCAAGGACCTCCTGAGATCTAGAAACCAAACAATTAATGTGTGTACAGAAGGAGGTCTCCAATTTCACTTGGTTAATATTCTTGCCATGCCAATTCAAAGTGTTAGCATCTCCCCTTGAAGACAGTGAAGTGTCGCGCAAGTATCTGGTTGTAAAAAGTCAACAGCCCTGGAGAAATAGAAGCCATGGCCAGGAGTACTCTACTCAAGAGCCGTGAGCCTGAAGGTGAAAGCCTTGGAGTAGAACAGAGTTGCTGGGAAGAATACATAGGGTAAGAAGAAAAGGTCCAGACTTTACAGCAAGTGAGACAAGGAACCATTTTAAGTAGGGCGTGAGACAACAAGATCAACCCCCAGAGCTAAGGACAGCACTGAAGGAGTGTGACATGCTAGTGTCTTTCAGGAACTTGTAACCTAATTGGGGCAGGCAGGTAAATCCTGTTTCTTAGAAAGGCCCGCAATTTCCAAGAAGATTGAGTAAGGATTAGTAAATACAGCAAAGGGGCCATATCTTCCCCCATTTCAGCCTGGGGCCCTCATAGAAGAAACACATTCTCCAGCCTGGTGGTTATGGCCAGCCGAGGGCTTAGCAAACCTATCTGCCTTCATCAGGATTCTCCACAGAAAATATTGCTCCTTAGATGAGAATGTAATCAAGTGACTTTTGAGTTTCCCTTTCAAAGCCAAGGCTCTTGGATAAGTAGGCAGGTTTTTAATAGAAGTAAGTGTTTGTGTATGGTAGTTTACAGTTTGAATATAGTAATTTGCAGTTTACAAAGCCCTGTGATACATATGACCTCATATCAATCATTTAGCATTCACTTTAGAGCATATTGAAGAGATAAGGAACTGATGATTGAGATATACTAAAAATTAAATAATAATTATGGAGCCAGCCTTTAAATATGGCTCTTCCACACTTCATCAATGTTTTGCAGACTGTGTTCCCCGGGCCTTTCAGGGATGCTTTGGGGTTGTGGGTGATGGAGAGGAATAGGAGGCATCCGGGGATCTCCAGGTGGCAGTGCCTCAGTTCCTAGGAACTGGACTGCTTTCCTCCAGGAAGCAGTTCTCAGTATGCAAACCCGCACTATCCTGTCTCTAGGAGGCCTGTCCCCAGCTGTCTTCTGAGCTTGGTTTGCATTCGTCTACTGAACCACGTTCAGGTCTATCTAGACATCTCTTCTTTCCCCATTCCGATGCTGTCCTGTGTCCTATGGTCCTTCTTCCTGGAGTGTCTCCTTGATCTCTGTCCCCAGCCCTGCCTGCTGCATTCCTGGCACTCCTGATACTGTAAGAGTGAATATAAAAATTTACCAGCTTGGATTCTTTCCCAGATACCCATTGCTGCTGCTCCTGTGACCATTCAGAGGACAGTTTTAGTGTCTTCAGTTGTTGATGGACTTACGTTGGACACTTTGTGGCACTATTTTCCTGAAACCAGTGTATTTCAAGCATTTGGATGATAATGCCCTTGTCCTCAGAAATTGTACCTTCATTAAGGCAATCCTTTTTCCATTACATTATTTCTAAAAGGCTATAGTTTGCTTTGATGTACTAGCAAATATAAGTTAGGGCATAAAGAGAAAGGACCCTGAGGCAAAATAAATCATTTTAATTCCTAATTATATAGTGAAATTAAGGCTTACTACTTTTGTGGTTTCCATTTCTGAGAACTGCCTAGAAGTTTGTGACAACTTCACAGTGTGTGTAGCATGGGCCTAAGCCATTTTCTTTTCTTTTTTTTTTCCAAATATTTATCGAGTACCTAGAGTTTCAGTACAAATTTTAATTCTAGATTCTGTAAAGGATGCAAAGAATTTAAGAAATAGTCCCTTTCCTCAAAGATTTCTTTGGGGTCTATGGTAGTTTGAATGCAACTGGCCCCCATAATTCCAAAGAGACTGGCACTATTAGGAGGTGTGGCCTTGTTGAAGAAGGTGTGGTCTTATTGGAGGAAATGTGTCACTGTGGGGTGGGCTTTGAGGGTTTTCTTTTGCTCAAGCTTTGCTTAGTGTGATAGACACTTCCTGTTGCCTCTGATTAAGCTAGTACCATGTCTGCCTGCACATTGCCATGCTCCCTACCATGATGGTAATGGACTGAACCTCTGAACTATAAGCAAGCCACCCCAATTAAATGTTTTCCTTTATAAGAGTTGCTGTGGTTATGGTGCTTTTTCACAGCAATAGAAACCCTAACTAAGACAGAAGTTGGTACCAGGAGTGGGGGATTGCTATGATAGGCCTGATCATGTTTTTGTTTGGAGGAATTTGGTCTTTGGTACACTAGGTTAGGAAAGCCATGGAATGCTTTAAGGATACTTAATGGGCCGTACTAGTAGGAACATGGAAGACTGTGGTGCTGAGTGTGATATGATGAACTCTAGGGGCTACTTCAAGAGGTTTCAGAGTAGAAGAATTTTATTATGTTGCCCTGAGATTATTCTTGTGATGTTTTGGTGAAGAAAATGGCTGCTTTTTGTCCTTGTCCAAAGAGTCTGCTTGAGGCTAAAGTGAAGAGTTTTTGATTAATTCTGTTGGAAGAGGAAATGTAAAAACAGCTTAGTATAGACTCTGTCGTGTGGTTATTAGTAGTAACTCTAATGAACATTTATAATGAAAAGGAGCAAACTGAGCAGAGTAAATTACAAGATGTAAATTTTGAGGAGAAAAAGAGCACCAGGAAGTGGAATAGAGCTAAGTCCTGTGTTGAAGAAGATAAACAGATTAAGAAATGGAATAAAGGGAGTGGTGACCTCAGAGTAAGATCTCACCTAGCTAAGTTTTCAACTTGTGAAAAGGAACTAAAAAAAGCTTAGATCCAGATGTGGTAGTGCATACCTTTCATTCCAGCACTGCAGAGGCAGAGGCTGGTGGATCTCAGAGTTTGAGGTCAGCCTGGTCTAGAGATCCAGTTCCAGGACAGCCAAGCTTAGGCAATGAAGGACAGAAAGCTGGTGAAGATATAATTGAACAAGGTGGACATGTTCCAGCCCCAGTTAACAGCAGAACATGGCAGCTTCGGCCGTTTGGTTCTGGAGTTATGGATAGAAGAAAAGGGCTATGGAATTTGCCCCCAAGACCAAGGAAAGCTGCTGAGGGCAGGCATGTGTCAGGTGTGTCCTGAATAGAGCCCTAGAGAGGCCATTTTGTGAAGCTATGAAGTTGAAGCCTGGATTGCCTTGGAGAACCCAAGATGTTAGAAATGTCAGAGCCATGGGATACCTGCCAAGGAAAGCTGCTAACAGGGAGTGGAACCAGCCCAAGAGAAAGAAGTGTGTGGCAGTCAACAAAGCTGAATGGAGTTGGAGATCTGAAGAGCGCTTTGACATCAGACATGGAGATGCAGAGTTTGGAGTTTGCCCAGCTGGTTTTCATCCTTGCTTTGGTCCAGTATTTCCTTGGTATGTTCCCTTCCCTACATTTTGGAATGGTAATGTATATCCTGTGCCATTATATGTTTGAAGTTTGTGATCTGTTTTTTTATTTTGATTTTATAGGGGATCACAATTAAGAGATTCCATGATTCTCAGAAGAGACTTTGAACTTTGGACTTTTAAACATTGTTGAGACTGTGATAGACTATGGGGACTTTTGAAGTTAGACTAGATGCATTTTGCATTATGATATTTTTAAAGCTTATGGGGGCCAGGGAGTGGAATGTGGTGGTTTGAATGTAAATGGCCCCCATAAGCTCATAGGGAGTGGCACTATTAGTAGGTGTGGCTTTGTTGGAGTAGGTATGGTCTTGTTGGAGGAAGTGTGTCACTGTGGGGGCAGGCTTTGAGGTTTCCTATGCTCAAGATACCACCCAGTGTCACAGTCCATTTCCTAATGCCTTCTGATCAAGATGTAGGAAGTACCACGTCTGTCTGCATGCCACCATGCTCCCTGCTATGATGATAATGGGGTAAATCTCTGAAACTGTAAGCTACCACTTCAATGAAATGTTTTCCTTGTAAGAGTTGCTGTGGTCATGGTGTCTCTTCACATCAATAGAAACCCTAACTAAGACAGGATCCCAGCACGTGTTTAAGTAATGCAAGAGGTATGGAGAAGTAGATGGAGAAAGTGCTAAGGATGAAGTAATTAGTCTATTTCAAGGTTCTGGATGAGAATAGTGGTGCTGTGACAAGTGACACGTGACCCTTTAATATCTTACACAGAAATGTGAGGGTTGATGGTAGAATCACACTGGAGACAGCAGGAAGCTGACTAGTTAGAATTGCTGTCACTGTTCAGTCAAGGCCCAGATGCTGGTATGGGTGATGGTGGTGAGTTCTGGACTCATGGGAATTCTCAGCTAGGATAAACTTAAGATATTTCAATTGCATATTTTTGAAAGCATGCTTTATCACCAATAATTCTTGATCCCTTGGTCCCTGACAGATAGGAACTGTGAGAGGCATTACCCTGGAACAGCTCATCTGTCAGTTCTTCCCTGTGGGACTGTAGGCTCTGTAGCCAGAGGCCCGAGTTCATGTCCTTTCTACTGTGTTGGTTGCTCAATTTATCTTGCCTTGGTTTTCACACAATGCAAAAGGTTGCTGAGACCAGAAGAGAGAGTTTGGGGGAAAGAGCTTGGGACTCATTAATTAGCACTTTATTATTTTGACTCTGACTCTGTTGGCATCTTAGTGGGGTCTAAGTCCACAGACTACAGTGGTTAGCTCCCAGTATCCTTATTTTCTCATAAGTAGTTGGCAAACTATACTGTGTAGACTGAGAACTACATTGTATGGTGGACAGAGGGTCCTCCTCAGAGTTTCCAGGAAATCTTGGTTAAGGCTCTTAACTTTTTGAAGTTTGGCTTATACTTGAAATTCAAAACTATGGGGACCACTGGTGGACACAAGTGTCTAGAGTCAAGGGGGAGACTGGTGATAAGCAGTGGAGTCAGGAATGTGTTATTGCTGTTCACATACTGACAAATGGTGAAAAGATTATAGCACTCTGAGTTAGAAAGGTCCATACAATGAATCTAAAATAAAGGTATTTGGCAGAAGAACAGCTGAGCCCTATAAGAGGTCAAATGCATCCCAACTCCCAATATAATGCTTCTTTTCCACAGAGTTGCTCCGAAACTATGTGACAATTTATAGATTTGGGAAAACTCATGAACTAATGCTTTTGGGGCACTGTGGACTGGACCACCTATATCATAGATAAATATGCTTGATCAGCATCATTCAAGTGTTCATATTATGAATGTAACAAGTAGGGTATGGTGATATTTTATTTGTGCTGAAATGTGATTTTATTTGTATGTTAATAAATAAAGTTGCCTGGGGATTAGAGCTAAGAGCCAGCCATTTAGCAGAAGTCCTGC
>CABHPP010139234.1:0-10847 GCA_902168425.1 Peromyscus attwateri | reverse complement strand
AAGAAGAAGAAGAAGAAGAAGAAGAAGAAGAAGAAGAAGAAGAAGAAAGAGAGAGAGAGAGAGAGAGAGAGAGAGAGAGAGAGAGAGAGAAGGAGAGAGGGGCCAAGGGGTGCGCACCTCATGGGAGGAAAAGCAGAAGAGAGAGAGGGGAAGGGGAGGAGCTTTTCCTTAGAATGAGGCTTTTACGTCAGGATGCAGGGCAGCACCAAGGGATGGGATTTCTTTCAAGGGGCAGGTCAGAATATTAACATTCCTCTGTTTTGATTATCATGAAAAGAGGTGAGTTATGGGAGCAAGTGGGGGAACAAGGGCGCTGAATTCTCCAGGATACTTGAAGCTGACAAGGGGCAAAGTGGGGAGGGGGAACCGGGAGTTGTACACAGCAGAAGATCTCAGGAACGTTCCTTGAGGGAGCTGAGGAGGCAGGTTGCAGCAGTGGTGTTCCAGGAGCTTGGGGGGAAATGGCATGCCAAATCAGGAGTACAGAAGCCATGGCATCTGCTGTTTCTCTAGAGGTCAAGTGGGAACAATGAATCTGCAAAATATGCTTGAAAAATAGGTGGGGTCAGAAATGGGCTCTGGAGATTGTTGGTTTTCGTCAGACCAGATTTCTTGATGCAGTAGCAAACTTTTCCCAGGAGCCTGCAGGTATCTGTAGGACAGCTAGAATGGATTTGCATAATGGTAAAAGGGTCAAAAATCCATTTAAGGACTCTTAAGAACTCTTAGTAGTCAATGTTCTATCAGTTCATCAAAGCTGTATTTATCAGTATTAAAACTTTGAACCTCTGGAGTTATATCTGAAACCAGTCAATTCTGTACCATGAAGTCTGTGAATGAGGCATACCTGTCTGTAATTGGAGAGCACACACACACACACACACACACACACACACACACACACATATATATATATATATATATATATATATATATATATACAATCTTGGGATTGGTGCTGTTAAACTGATACCCTAGTCATCAAACATCGTCAGATCTGAGAAGGATAAATTTAAGAAGAAGTGAGACAACTTTCCAGCTACCGAGGCAGCAATCCCAAGTCTCTCCATGGTTGTTGGTGGGGAGGGGCAGAAGCCCCAAAGGCAGCACTTGTTCAGCTGATAGGCCCAGAAGATCTGACACATTTTTTCTGTGGAGTAGAAATTTGGGGAGACTGACCCACCTTGACTTTGCAATATGGGGCAATCAGTCCTCCATTATTCCTCTTATTCACAGTCTGGACAGAATCTCAGCTTTTTGCTGCATGGCCAGCTTCTGGGTGGAAGTTCTTCTGCGGCCATCTATCTTCTTGAAGGAGATACAGGATGCTGCCAGGAGCTGACATGTCTCTCTATCATAAAAAGCTTTTATATTAAATGCCATATTCTCAGATCTCTACAGGTGTTTGAGGACTGGGGGAACAAAATCTGTTAGATGTATTTATAACTTTGAGAGCATATATATGACTTAAATCTGAATGTACAGGTTTCCCAGTTAGTTACAGCTTAATGAAGTTAGAAAGGACAGGGAGGTTCACATTCTTAAGCCTGAATATACCTTGAGTGAGGAGAGACATTCTTCAAGCTGTTGGCAGTGACATCTGAATCTATTACCATTTTTCAGACCCTGTAGCTGTAGTTCTGATCTTTGAGTACAGCCAGATTATAATCCTGAATGACTTATATAGAAATAATTATTTCTTAAGCTGTCTCCTGAGAAGGCAAAAACAGATGACAGGGGAAAGATCCCAAGGCCGAATGAGAACAGGAGAAAGGGGGCTTGTGAGTCAGGGTGCAGCCCAACTCTGAGGAAAGGAAAGGACCCTCTTGGTGGACTCTGTGCCAGGGTTTCCATCCCTAAGATAACCTTCCAGCTTCTCCTGGGAACAGGGAGCACAGGATGACATTTTCTCCATAGCTGCTTCAAGCTGAAACAGGGCACAGATGGTCAGGACTCTGGCTAGGTAAAGGTAAGGAGGGAACCCAGGCATGTGGTCATCTGACTTGGCTGTAGAAGCAGGGAACAAGTATGCTTGGCTGGGCTGATCCACATCACATAGACAAGAATCTCTGCTGACATCCATAGCAGGGAAAGCTCTGCAGGTTGTGGTCCACAATTGTTGCTATGATATTTCTGCCAGCCTTCTTAAATATGGACTAGAGATAGGAGTTAAAATTTATGAATTTATTTGGAGCCTTTTGGCCCATGGTCTTAATAATTGGGAAGAGCAGGAGTTCCAAGACCAGGAGAGAAAAAAAATATCATCCTTAGGAATAGACTAGTGAGGAAAAAATAAAAGTTTTAGATAAATTAGTATCATCAATCAGTACTGAAATCCAATTCATGTAAAAGCAGGTAATGAGTAGCCAAGGAAAATTTAAAATTCTGAGCTTGTGACCCAAAGTGTATTAATTGTATTAATGTTAAAATCTGAAATTTAAAATCTTTTTTTTTTTTTTTTTTCGAGACAGGGTTTCTCTGTGTAACTTTGCTCCTTTCCTGGAACTCGCTTGCTTGGGAGACCAGGCTGGCCTCAAACTCACAGAGATCCACCTGCCTCTGCCTCCCGAGTGCTGGGATTAAAGGCGTGCGCCACCAACGCCCGGCCTAAAATCTTAATATAATAATACCACCTGCTTGTGGTTCCGCTGATGCCCCAGAGGGGAGTACATTATGTCTCTGGGTCCTGCCCACACAAGCAGCTGTGGAGGAATGAAAGGCAGGTTATGACTGGACTTTCACCCCACCCAGACAACTGGAGCCTGAGAGAGGCAGCTGTGGAACACCAGGCCAAGGTTGGAGGACTTTTCCTAGGCTGGTAAAACAACAGTAAAACAATGCACAGCAGGAGGCAATTCCCTAACCTCCCTCTATACCAATGGCCTGAGCACTGGGTGCCTACCCATGCTGTCCTTAGTAAAGATGGCAGTGAGGTCATATGACCTGCCTGTTTTGACCTTAGCCAAGATGGCAGCTAGACCATACAGTTGTCCTTTTTTAAAAAAAGAGATATTTATTTATTTATTATGTATACAGTGTTCTGTGTGTATGCTTGTATACCAGAAGAGGGCACCAGATCTTATTACCAATGGTTGTGAGCCACCATGTGGTTGCTGGGAATTGAACTCAGGACCTCTGGAAGAGCAGCCAGTGCTCTTAACCTCTGAGCCATCTCTCCAGCCCCACAGTTGTCCTTTTTTAAGATGGTGGCTTGGCCACGTGGCTGCCCTTATCAAATATGGCACCTGACCACGTGTTCATGTGTTTTCTTTTCCCAAAATAAACTGAGCAGATAAGGAATAGATAAATTGAGGCATTTAAAAGTTGGTCAGAAAGAAATATAGATAGCCATATCAACCATACATTTCCATTTAGACATAAGAAATAGAGTTTGGGAAAGAAAGACAGAGAAGCAGCTGTGCAGCCAGGCAGGAAAGAGGGACCACCCCCTGGCTGCAGCATGGTGCCAGCAGTGGTGGCCAGTAATTCACTACCCAGATGCTGCATCCACATGGAGAGTTTATTATAACAGAGAGATGAAGAGAAAGATAGGAAAGAGAGAGACTGAGAGAGAGAGAGAGGAGAGAGAGAGGTTGAGAGTGTACACCTCATAGGAGAAAAAGCAGAAGAGAGAGAGAGGAAGGGGTGGAATTTTTCCTTAAAATGAGGCTTTTACATCAGGATGCAGGGCAGCACCAAGGGGTGGGCTTTCAAAGGGCGGATCAGAATATTAATTGCTGTGTCCAACACAGCAGTACAATTGGAGAGTGCCATGCCCAGGTGGGGTAGGGTTTTTAACATAGTAGAGGGTGGGGTGAGGGTGTTTCCAGGTTCAGGACCCTGATAGGCTGACCTTGTCTAGGGTATCTGTAAAAGGGAATAGGTGCCTGCTGGGCTCAGGGTCATCTGGTGATCTTATCTAAGGGTCGGAACATTTGCCAGGCACTTCCCTTTAGATGCTGGTCTGTCTGTGGGTGGGGTTAGCTTATGGCTTTTCCTAGATTCTAGTGCTGCCTGCCAGTAAACCGAAATTCAGAACTACTTTTTAGCTGGTTTTTTTTTTTTTGGTTTTTCAAGACAGGGTTTCTCTGTGTAGCTTTGCGCCTTTCCTGGAACTCACTTGGTAGACCAGGCTGGCCTTGAACTCACAGAGATCCGCCTGCCTCTGCCTCCCGAGTGCTGGGATTAAAGGCGTGCGCCACCACCGCCCGGCCTTTAGCTGGTTTTTATTAAGCCTATCATGGCAGCTGTGTGGCTAACCTGACCTGGACCCCATATGTCATGGCAGCAGTGTAGCCAAGCTGCCCTGGGCCCCACATCCCCCCCTTCGCAAGTACCAATGATAGGACCCAATCATGGGCTCTGTCTGTCCAGCAGTTCAAGTGTATATTATTGAGACTTAAGAACCATTAGCTGGATGCTGCTGACTTGGTCCCTTACAAAGGCAGTTAGTCTTTTAATAAGGCAAGGGCCAAGTGTAAGCAAAAGAAGCAAAGTCACTAAGGAACCAGCTAAGGCAGACACCAGGGTGGTTAACCAGGGGGGCAATTGAACAAATTTTCATACCAGCTGGTTTCTTGTTGCTGCTGCTTTTCTCTGTCACAGATCTGCTTTCTCAGCAGGGCCTTGGAGTCTCTAATGACCCCTGAGTGGTTAACATAAAAACAGCATTGCTCTCCTAAGGCCTTGCATAGTTAGGTTCCCTTGTTGAAGGAACAATGGGTCAAGGCCCCTTGTATTTTGGAGAACTGTTTCAGCTAGAGAGGAGAGTGATTCTTCTAAATTGTAACAGATTTTTCTAGGACAGCAACATCTGCATCTATTGCCATTCATGAGGCCCTGTCGTTTTGATCTTTGAGTATAGCCAGATTATATAGAAACAATAGTTTCTCAAGGCCATATAGTATCTCTTTGGTTCTGCACAAAGGAGGTCAAGTGTCTTATCTTATTGCAGAACCATCTTAGTTAATAAATCCATCAATTGGCAATTCTGGGCCTAATTTCCTAGTATGCCAATGTGCATTATAGGTAACCATTTTGTCCTCTATGCCAGGGAGTTTCCTTTTGAATCAGCATTTCAACCTATTAAGGGCAGAGAGCACAGGACAACATATTCTCTTCTGAAACTGCTTCCAGCTAACACTGGGGCATGGTTGTCAGGGCCCAAAAAGGCTGCAAGGCTAGTCAAAGACTGAGAGGCTAGTCAGAGGCTGGGCAATGGGGCATTTGTCAGAAGCATGTGGTTATCTGACCCGTTTGTAGAGACAGGAAGCAATCACATTGGTTGAACTGATCCACATCAGCTTTCCGCAGATCCAGAGCTCATAGTCGTTTGGAGCAGGTTGCAGTCAGCAACTGAAGCTTGGATGTATCTGTCAACCAAATGGAAACCTGTTGAGACTAGAAAATTTAAACTAGAAACAGAAGTTAAGATTTATGAACTTATTTGGAACTTTTAGACCCATAGTCTTAGTAATTGGGAAGGGGAGGAGTCCTAAGACCAGGAGAGAGAGAAATACCATCCTCAGGAATAGACAGGTGGAAAAAAATTAGGCTGTAATTATCTGGAGTCCTTTTTATCTCTGTGAAGTGGATCCAAGTTTTATGACTCTTGATTCTCTGAAGCTTATATGAATTCTTAATTTACCAAAGGACATGAAAGTTTTAGATGTATTAGTATTACCAATCTGTACTAAAATCAATATCATACAAAAAGCAGATAATGGGTATCTGTAAACAGCAGGAGTAGACTCATACCTTTGAATCCTAGCAAAAACTACAGATTTGGGTTAAAAGCATGTACATTTTTCTTCTGTACAGACATCCAGGTATAGATTTGACGGAGATGTCTTTGGCCTGATGAGAAGCATCTTTAAGATTATACTTAGAAGACAATCAAAAGAAATCTAAAATCTTTTTTTTTTTTTTTTTTTTTTTTTTTGGTTTTTCGAGACAGGGTTTCTCTGTGTAGCTTTGCGCCTTTCCTGGAGCTCACTTGGTAGCCCAGGCTGGCCTCGAACTCACAGAGATCCGCCTGCCTCTGCCTCCCAAGTGCTGGGATTAAAGGCGTGCGCCACCACCGCCCGGCAGAAATCTAAAATCTTGAGCTTGTGACCCAACAGTAAGCAGCCGCTGCTCTATTAGCTTGTCAGAACTCTATTAATGTTAAACTCTGAACTTTTGAAATCTTAATATAACAATTTCATAGAAGGGGAAAGAGATATGAAGCATTTTAAATCATCTGTTTATATCTTTATAACTTGTATTACATCCTAAATCATTTTCTGAGATCCTCAAAGCTTATAAGCTTTCACATCTTCAGACCTTCATATATCTTAAAATGTTCTTAGACCCTCAAAACTTGCATAGACTTTCATATCCTCAGACCTTTCTTTCAGACCCATATTCAAAGTTTTACAACTTACTTAAACTTTCATATCTTAGAACATTTTCTTATCAAGAGACCTTATCAAGAGAAAAAGCTTGGCTTGCTGGGTGGTGGTGGTGAACGCCTTTAATTCCCACACTCAGGAGGCAGAGGCAGGCAGATCTCTCTGAGCTCGAGGCCAGCCTGGTCTATAGAGCAAGATCCAGGACAGGTACCAAAATTACACAGAGAAACCCTGTCTCAAAAAACAAAAACAAAACAAAAACAAAAACAAAACAAAACAAAACAAAAGTCTTGATTTTTACATATAAAAATGTAAATAACAAGCTGACTATAGCTTGGCAGAAAGATCTGGTTGTTTGATGCTGCCAAGCTGACAAAGTTATGGTTAGCCTAGCTGTCAGTACTATCAGAGATCCAAGAAGGATAAATTATACCTGAGTGCAGACCAAGGGGCTTCTGAATCCAGTGGTCAGCCTTGCCATAATCCAGGTGGAGACATCGTGGTGCCCCGTAATCATCTTTGGAGACCTTGGGTCACTGCTAGGATCTGGGATAGGTCTCTGTGTGATATAATAAGCTTTTTAATCAACATTTTAATTGCCATATTCTGCAGATCTCTGAAGTATTTGAGGGCTGCCTAGGCATATATGAATAGACAAACTTTGTTTCTAGTTACTTGTTTTGAGCTCAACCATGGAAAACATATACAGGGAACTAAGTAAGGCTTGTCCCTATAATTAATTATATCAGTACTTAGCATGACTACAATTAAAGAACTTGATCATTTATAAGGATAAACTGACTATTAACTTGTGTTCCCTAACAGTCTACAATAAGTTAGCAGCTTCCATAAGACTATGACTTTACATTCTATTCCTGTCAGGTTTAGCCTTAAAAAATAATGATTTTGAATTGGGGCTCTTCTAGTATCAGAATAAAACCGCTTAGTCATAGATAAGGGGCTCAGTAGAGAAACCAAAACAGCCATTCCGTGGGTAAAAACAGAACAAGTTTGTATCAAACTGTTAAGGCTGTCTCCTGGGAAGGCAAGGAAAGTGGCAGGGAAAGATCCCAGGGGGAAATGGGAACAGGAAAAAGGGGGTTTGTGAGTTGGAGTGTGACCCAACTCTGAGAAAAGGACCCTCTTGGGGGACCAGGCATTCCATTATAGAATATATATATCTTATTTATCAAACACATGTTGCCACTTATTTAAATTCTCTGGAAGCTTGGTGTTAAACACTTGTCAAAGACATAAATACTTAGGTGTGAACCTCTAAGTTAGCTTTTGTTCATCTGAATAGATCTTTATAATCTTAAATTTTTATCATCATACAAAAGTTCAAACCAATCCAAAATATTTGAGACTTGTTTCTTCCTTAGTCTAAGAGGAGATACAATGAACAGAGAGCTCATTAGGACTAAGAAATGTACTCTTTAACCTTAGTAAAAGGTTAAAGCTTTTACTGCCTGTATCATGATGAGGTCACCAGCCAACATGGAGGAGAGCAACATGGCTGCTGTTTAAAACATGTTTTTCTAAACCATAGTTACATGCACACATGCACAAGTTGAATCCAAGTTACATACACATACATACAGAGTTAAAGCTAGCTTACATTCACACATGTAGAGTTAAATCCAAGTCACATAGTGTCCACATGCACACGTTTTGCAGTGAAGAATCACCAGCTATTTTTAAAATGAAGAAAACCAACCAGAATTAACCTAATATGGTCAAATTTCAAATTCAATATTTGCAGGTATGAGAAACCAGAGCAAACATAGTCCACAGCCCCTCTGGTCTTCTACTACTTTCTATATACCTTCAGTCCATTCCTCTGACTCCTCAGACACTTTTACTTCAGACAAATTCCTTTCCCCTTTTTCTTTCTTTATTATTCCACTCTGCTGCCTTCTCTCTTGCTTTCCAGACAACACAAAAACTTTTACCAAAGTCTTTCTTGTAGTTTCTCTCAATAGTCTAGCATATATTGTATGGTTACAATATTTTAAACAAGAATAGAAATATGCCGTAACAAATATAACTCTAAATTTGCATCAACACTGTACCAACGTGAAGCATCTGAAACTAGCAGTAGTTTTTTGTTTTTTTTTTTTTTCCTTTTCCCTAACCAATAACCATTTGTAACCAACCTCTTAGATGTGAGTGGCCCACCAAGCACATCTCATGGGTCATGAAAATTTCCCCAAGTATTTCGGTATTGCCTTCCCATTCCCCATCCCCACCCGGCATGGGAGGGAGTGGCTCTCACGGTAGAGCCAAACCTTGGCCAGGTGCAGATGGAAGCAATGTCATGGTGGCAGTCCCCCAGGGCAGGCAGCAGGAGCCCTTCCCATCGGCATGGGAGGGGACAGTGTGCGCACAGCAGGGGCAGGAAGCAGAGTCCCCTTGGGGCCAGTGCAAGGCCCCATCAGGCAGGCCCTAGGACCCTGAGACAGAAATAGACCTCCCCACGAAGGTAAGGGAGGGTGGAGAGAAACCAGGAGGGACGAGCTGCCTCACTACACCTTCACAAGGCTGCCATAGCCCAGCCGGCCCTCCCACATGAGCACACTGCCCTGGTGCCTGGTCCCAGCCATGCCTGTATCAAGCACACAGAGCGGCAGACTGGAAGTGACTCCCTGCCGCCCCTGGCCTTCTGAGTGGGCTGACCTGCCACCCAGCCCTGCCTTTCACAGTGGGCCGAGAGCGACCGCGGGAGGCTGCCTCTTTTCAGTGAAATGCTGGAGGGAGGGGAGAAGAGGTTGCTTGCCTCATCCCTTCCAGGAAAATAAAGGAGGTTAGCAGGCAGAAACAGAAACAGCAGTGACACAGACAGCCAGGTACCAGTTCGCCAAAATCAGGATATCAGAGTTCTGTTTTGCACTGGTGACCTGCTCCGTCCCAGTTTAAACAGGAGGACCCTCTGTCCCAGTTCAACCAAAGGGACCCGGTGTTGGTTTCAAATAATAAGCAGCGCTGTTACCATTCGAGAAAGGTCACGGGGCACAAAATCCAGTATCAGAGCTTTATTCGGAGGAGGGACAGAAGAGAGCGTGGCCAGGCCTGTGAAAAACACATGCAGGAAGGGCGGAGGAGAAAGAGCAGGAGAGAGGGAGGAGTCTGTGACCGGCTTTTTAAGGATTTCCCTGCACATGCGCAGGTGGGTTTATGGAGCTACACAACACGCGCAGATATCATAATCACGCAGTGCACTGATGACATAAGACATAAGACCCCTTACTTAGCTATGAACTGCGCATGTGTGGTCATAGAGCTGGAGGAGTGGCAGAATCCTAACACCCATTCCCTTCGCAATGATTCTGAGATGTCTCTCGGGCCCACATGCTGGTTGTACTTGGAGTAGTGGCAGACCACGTGAGGTTCTCCAGAAGAACAGTTTCTATCTGGAATCACAAGCCTTACAGATTTTAAAACAAGCATACACACAAACCCAGACATAAAACAAGCATACTGTGGCCACATTGTTCACATATTCATACAGAATAGGCCGGACATTCCAACAGAAAGATGAACAAAACTTTTCCTGGCAAACAGTGTCAGCTAACCAACTTAAAAATCCTAAAATAAAAGTTTACAGTCTACAGTAGCACAGGGAAGCATAGGAAAGACAGTTCCTAGCCATGGCGTCAGCCTTGTAAGTCAGAAAGAGAACACACAGTAAGATAACAAATAGCTCTCCTGGCACCCAGAGACAAAACAAAAGGGATCCAATCCCACTCAAAAAGGTCCTGAGACATGTCCCAGGTAGCTCACCTGTGGTCCTCCTGTGTATCCACTTAGACCATCTACAGGCTATTACAAACTTTGGGCTCACTTTCGAAAGGATACCAAAAGGCCCACTTATAAAAGGATATCAAAAAGGCCAAAAGGGCCACTTACAAAAGGATATCCAGAGCCCACTTACAAAAGAATATCCAAAACAGAAAGACACAAAACAAAAGTAAACACAGAAAACTTACCAGCTGGCTGAAGGCTCTACAGACAGTGGTCCCGGTGGGCTTGAGGGATCCTGGGATGAGCCCCCCAAATGTTATGCTCAGAGAGTGGGGACCCCTTAAAGACTACCATGGAGACACTGAATCCATATGCAAAAGCAAAGAGACTTTATTTCACAAATGCAGCACATCTTTACACAGTTAACAAACACAGCATGAACAAATTCAATGCATCTTTGCCTGGTTAAACAGATATTCCGCAACATGCTGGTTAGGTGTTTGTTTGTTTGTTTGTTTGTTTTTATCAGCTTGACAAGCTAAGGTCATCTAGAAGAGGGAACTCCAAGTGAGAAAAGGACTCCATGAGATTGGCCTGTAGGCAAGTCTGTGGAACATTTTCTTGATTAGTTATTAATGTGGGAGGGCCCAGTTCACTGAGAGTGGTACTAACCTTGGATTGTATAAGACATGGAGAGCAAGCCAGTAAGCAAAA